>PVHY01022646.1:0-22129 GCA_004024945.1 Uropsilus gracilis
AAAAAAAAAAAAGAAGAGGCAAGAACAGATTTACTCGTTAAAAAGACAAACAAAACTCACCAAACGTACACTGGACCTCCTTTGATTATCTTGCCAACCAGTTCAGTCTCTAGTCCAAAAAACTGCACATGGATCCTAAACCATATGTATGCACAAAATGGCAGCTGTTCCACCTTCCAAACCAGACGAAGAAATCTTGATGGTGCCGTCAATCCTCTTCCAAAGGCACAGCTGTTCACCTCAAGCCAAAGAAACCAAGATGGCATCGTCACACCTCCTACAAAAGCAGGAGAGTCAAATCCAATGAAGAAACCAAGATGGCGTAGTTGATCCTTCTCCAAAAAGCACAGCTCCAACATTTTTTTAGCTTCAACTCTAAAGTGGTCCAAAACCAGCAAGACTCACTTGATACAACAGCAGCAACCACTTCAGATGTCTTACGATGGAAACAACACAGCAAGGTCTCTTCAGGTCTCCAGACAATTCCCAGACTTCACAGTTTCAAAGTTAAAATAAGTTTTCAAATACCATGTTTCCAAGTCAGCTTACACCAGTCACAGGTTTCTTCAACATACTTCCCCAGGCTCCCCACTAGCCCAGGCTGGGGATGGAAGCCTCCAGTGTGGCTTCCTTCTCTACCCCCCTGCTGCACATGGCTGTGGCAGCTCCAAGGCCTCCAGCCTCCCTGCTGCTCCTCTGCTCTCTCTCCTCCTTCTCCATCTTTCTCTCTCTTCCTTAAATCCCCTCTCTCTCAGTTCCTCTCTCAAGAAGGCTTGGCTTCCCTTCTCCAAGTCTCCGCCTACCAGGCCACAGTGACTGCTATTCTAATGCACCATTACCATGCTTGATCCATGGCCTCCCAATTTCACCACCACACCACTATCAAGACCACGAATGGGGTGGGAGGGGGGGTGACAATGCCTCTTGCCAGCAGCAAGAACGCTGTCTCTGTTCACACCAAGTTCATCTCAGGGTGGTGACACCTTTACCTTTGACTTGTTCCTTCAGATACAGACCCCAGGCCAAGGGGGCGGGGGACAGTGTGAACCCATTTCCCAAATCCATCATAATCAAGAAACACAAACAGGGGATCTTAGGAAAACAGAAATGTAGTCCTCCCTGCCATGACACGGCTGAATGTCCAAAGCCAGGGTGTTAGCAGAGTGGGTTCCTTCTTGGGGACCCAGCGTGGAGAGGCTGTTCTATGCTCTCCCCACTCCTGGTGTGGCCGGCAACCTTGGCTTGTGGACACATCCTCCAATCTCTGCTTCTGTTGTCACGAGGGCTTCTCCCCTGTGGGTCTGTCTCTTTGATCAGGCACTGACTGAAGGCGACTCTGGAAGCTATTAGACCAGCTGAGAAAGCTGAAAAACCAGTCATCATCTGGCAAAGTGCAGCTGAGGAAAGAGAATCCTGTACCTGCAGAAGGAATAGCATTTGCGAAGTTCTAGAGCCTGACAAATCAGTATCTATTCAGAGCATTAAAACATTCAGGTTTCGGAGGTCTGCAGGGAGTGGGTTGATCATGGGGGAGGAACTCTTGGCCGCAGAAAGGAGTGAGAAGCTTCTCTGGAGGGCAATGGGGAGCCATGGGAGAATTTAGAGCATGAGAGAGAGCGAAGGATTGAGGTTACAAAAAAATCCCTAGTTACCCTACAGTGATGAACTGGAAGGGTCTGTTCTTTTTTTTTTTTTTTTTTGAAACTAGGACTCACTATTTTGCCTAGGGAACCGTAGATTCAAGTTACCCAGGGTACTGTGGACTCAAGCGATCCCCAGCCTCAGCCTTCCAGGTAGCTGGGATTACAGGCGCCTGCCATAGCGCCCAACTGCTTTTTTTTTGAGACCAGGTCTCACTATATTGCCTGGGGTAGTCTTGAACCTTGTGATCTCAAGTGATCCCGAGCCTCTTGCCTCCCAGTGCTTGGACAACAGGTGTGCGCCGCCATGCCTAGCTGGAAGCTTCGTTCAGTGTTGAGAGAATAAATAATACAACCAGATCCTGAGTAAGAATTATGCATTATCTTATTTAATTCCAAAACCACCAGTCCTATAAACTCTCACTCTTATGTTCGTGTTACTGATGCGGAAGCTGGGGTACAGAGAGGGTGACTGTCCTGGATTCACACAGCTCATCCGTGGCAGAGCCAGGCAAGACCCAAGGGTGGGAGATGTGGGGAGGAAGAGTGAGGAGGAGGTGAGGCCGATGATTGAATCTCTAGCTAAGAAAGAGGATGGTGGGAGATCTGGCTGGAGAGGAAACACTGAAAGAAGAGACAAAGCTGAGAAGGACTGCTAGCCATGCCTGGCCCTGAACTTGGCATTTTCCCTTCTCCAAATCATGTCTTTTTTTTTTTTTTTTTTGAGACTAAATCACACTATCTTACCCGGCGTAGTCCTGATCTCATGAGCTCAAGTATTTCCCAGCCTCAGCCTCCCAGGTAGCTGGGATTACCGGCACCCACCACAGGTCTCGCTATGTTGCCCAGGGTAGTCAAGTGATCCCTGACCTCTTTGCCTTGCAGTGCTTGTATTGCAGATGCGCGCCACCATGCCTGGCTCCAACGTGTCTTGTTGGACTCTGAAGACACATGAACTCAGACCTATGTCATTAGGAAGAGTCAGCCGTAGGGGGAGTCATTCCAGGCGGAAGGGACAGCCCATGCAAAGGTCCTGAGGCAGACCAGGCCTGGTGTGTTGGAGCAATGGCAAGGAGGCCCTTGTCCCCGGAGCAGAGTGATGGAGGGGAGGAGAGGGTGAAGGTCTGAACTTGGGTTTAAGAGCTGACTCCGAGAAGAGACGGTGGGCTGAACACGTCCGGGGGCTCTAGGGGACTCAACGGGGTGACATTGGAACCTTCCTGGGTGGGTTGGTAGGAGAGGACACTTCAAGTGCGTGAGTGCTGGGTCCTTGTCACCAGTCCACTCGGTGGCACCCCTGGGTGCCAAGGACTTACTGCAGCCAAGGACGGGGGTGTTCAGAGCCTTCTGGAGGGTTTTTTCCAAGCTTGCCGGGGACCCAGGAATTCTGTCTTGATCCAGACCCCAAGCAGCTGGGGGTTCTGGGAGCAGGGCGATGTCACAGAGGCTGGTGGCATCTAGAACCCCAGGGGCTCCTGGCCTCAGCGTCATCTGCCAGCGCGGTGGGCGGGCTGGGCTCCCTTCTGACACCAGCCTTCAAGGACACGATGCAGGCGGCGCTGCCCGCCAGGGTCACCTCTGCCTAGGCTGCCGGTCTCCCCGCAGCTCCCCTGCCTCCGAGGCCCCGCCTGAGCTCACCTCTGCTCCCTCCCAGCCACGGCCCCCCTGGGAGGCCCTGGGGATGCTTGAAGGCCTCTGGTCCTCAGGCGCCAGCAGGACCTAGCTCCAGGCGACGACAGGCGGCTGGGCCATGAGGCCGCGGGGGCCCAGCCGGGCCCCGGGGGTGCCGGAGGCCTGGCTGGTCTTGTGGGCGCTGCTGGTGCCCTCGCAGGCCGTGGTGCGGGCCGTGCTGGAAGGCAACTCCAGCTCGGTGGACTTTACAGACATGCCGGCCCTGTTTGGGGGGGCCCTGGCCCCCCAGGGGGTGCGGGGCTACCTGATGGAGGCCAAGCCAGCCAACGCCTGTCACCCCATCGAGGGCCCGCGGCCGGGTAACCGCTCCCTGGGCGCCATCGTGCTGATCCGCCGCTACGACTGCACGTTCGACCTCAAGGTGCTGCACGCCCAGCGGGCGGGCTTCGAGGCGGCCATCGTGCACAACGTGCGCTCGGACGACCTGGTGCGCATGGCCCACGTCTACGAGGACCTGCGGCGCCAGATCGTCATCCCCTCGGTGTTCGTGGGCGAGGCCGCCTCGCAGGACCTGCGGGTCATCCTGCGCTGCGACAAGTCGGCCCACGTCCTCCTGCTGCCCGACTACCCGCCCTGCCCCGACCTGGACTGCCACCCCGTGCTGGCCGTCTCCTGGGTGCTGGGCCGCGCCCTGGTCCTGATCGCCTCGGCCGTGTTCGTCCTGCGCCACCTCTGGGCCTGGCTGCGGGCCTGGTGGAGCCGGCCGGCCGTCAAGCCGCAGGCCAGCCAGAAGGCGCAGGTGCGCACCTTCACCAGGCGCAACGACCTGTGCGCCATCTGCCTGGACGAGTACGAGGAGGGCGACCGGCTCAAGATCCTGCCCTGCTCGCACACCTACCACTGCAGGTGCATCGACCCCTGGTTCTCCCAGGCCGCCCGGCGCTCCTGCCCCGTGTGCAAGCAGTCGGTGGCCGCCACGGAAGACGGCTCCGACTCCACGCTGGAGAGCTGCAGCGACGAGGACCCCTCGCTGCCCGGCCACCGGCCTCCCATCTGGGCCATCCAGGCCCGGCTGCGCTCCCGACGGCTGGAGCTGCTCGCCAAAGCCGGCCCGCACCACCGCTGGGGCGCCGCGTCCCTGGGGGCGGTCGACGGGCCCTTGGAGAGGTCCTGAGAGCCCCTCTGAGGCCCACAGCCCCCTAGCTGGCCACGGTCTGGGGTAGGGAGGGTGGACATGAGGGGTGTTTCTAGTCTGGAGAGAATAAAGTGGGTTTGAACGTGGATTCTTGCCCTCCCTGCTCTGGGTTGCCCTTGGGGTCCCCTGGGCGGTGCACGTGGCTCAGCGAAGGCTGCCCCCCCCCCGCGCCCCCGTGTCTGCAGGCCGGGGAGGAGCCGGGGCTGGGGACCTGGTGACGTGCGTCCCGCCGCCATCCCGGGGCCCCAAGCTGCTGGCGGATCCCACTGTGCTCGTTCGTTATCCACTTAAGCTGTTTTTGAAATAAACTTTGTACTTTGGAGTAATTTTAGATTTACAGACAAGTCGCAAAGGTGAGACAGAGAGTTGTCATCCGCCACCCCGGCCGTCACTGGAGGATGAGGTCACGTTCACGTCTTATATAAGGTATGACGCGCTCAATGCAGCTTTATTTGCATCTCCCTGGTTTTCCTGCTCTGCATAGTGGGAAATGTCAGGCACCCGAGGAGAGAGAAAAAGGGCCCCTCCCCCACAGACTCCACCCCACGCTCAGAGCTGACAGCGGCCTGGGCGGACATGCCTCCACCCCTTCTTATTTGAAGGTCACCCCAATGGGTTTCCGTCTGTAAATACTTCAGTTTGTCTCTAAAGCGCGCGTCTCGGCTGGGATGAGGCCTGGTCTCTAGGCGATACTGAATGGGGACATTTGTGGGTGTCACCACTGAGGGCTACTGTTATTAGCCTAGAGGGGGTGGAGGCCAGCGAGGTGACCCAACACCCCAGAGTGCTGAGGACAACCCAGCCTGGAATCCCTTGACGCAGTGGTACTAGGCGGGGGTGGGGGGGGCGGGGGCGGATGGGAGGACCCTGATTTAAAAGCCAACCCCACACACTCTAGCAGCGTGTTCAAGAGCACGACACCTTATTAGCACCAAGATTCCATCCAGAGGGCACACTTCTGCGTCTTTTCTGAGGAGCTGTCACAGGCCCCCGAAGGTGACTGTGTCAAGGACAAACTGCACATGAGGGAGGCCTCCCCGCTGGGCTGGACCACGCAGCCAGGTGTGTCGTGGGGCTGTCACCACCCCCCAGCGTCCCACACAGCTGTGAAGTCGTCTGGAGATGCACTTGTGGGGCGTGTCCCGTCGTTAAGTGACGCCTCCCTGTACACGTCACCCGATGGTCTGAATCACTGGTCTGAATCATTGGTGGCCTCCTGTTCCTCTTTGCAGAGAGCCTCCCCCTCCGCCTCGCTCCATTGGTCTTGTAATCAGTGTGTTCACGCAGCAGCTCGTTTGCCGGAGCGATGCCCCCGGTCTGGGTTTTGCCGCTGTGTGTCTCCTGGCGCCGCTGGGCGGGTCCCCCAGTCCCTTGTAGCTGCTGTGACTTGCAGCTGGAGTCACATCTTGGTGACCAGCCTAACTGCGCTTCCATTCTACGGGAAGCCTAACTGCGCTTCCATTCTACGGGAGAGAATGTTTCTTCAGCTCCCGGCCTACCTCTGCTCTCAGAAGGGTCGGGTCACACTGAAGGATCTTTGGGATGGCGAGTGAGGGGTGGTCGCTACGTAATCTGGGGGGATTAGCACGGCAACACTGAGTCTGGCCTGGGGTGGACAGAAGGGATGAGCATTGTAGGTAGAGGGCATAGCCCATGCGAAGGCAGGGCCAGGACGCAGCTGGTGTGGTGGAGGATCAGCAGAGCCCTGGAGCAGCATTAGCAAGGGGGCAGCGGGGCCAGGGCAGGGAGGGGGAGGGGCAGGTCGTGCAAGGCCTCGTAAAAGCTCTGTGAGGAATCTGGCTTTTACTCTGAGGTGCTGGATGAAGCCATGGCGTGGTTCTTCCAAAGCACAGAGAAAGTCCCTCTTAGCAGCACCTCCAGGTCCACAGCTTACAAACAGTACAACTTAGCCCAGCGAAGCTGAGTCAATTGCTTGGGTCACACAGACTATGGTTGATGATGGGATTTGAACCTGGTGGTCTGCTTTGGTAAATGCATGAGCGTTGTCTGAGGTTTCCATTTTTATACATGGGGATGTTTTGCTTTGTGTTTCAGTTGTAGTCAGTTGAGTAGGCAGTTTAGGGACGACACCGAAGCTCCACAATGTCTAGTGACCAGGCTTTCCTTACCTCACTGCTTTGCATCCTCAGCATGTGGCTTCCTCCTCATGGAACAAAGCAGCTGCTGGGATCCAGTCATCACATCTGCATCCCAGTCAATAAAGGAGGAGGAAGCATTCCTCCTCTCCCTTCAAGAAGCTTCCTAGAAATTCTACTTGCCACTTCTGCTCAAAGCCCACTGACCACAACTTAGTCATGTGGCCACACTTGTCTGAAAGGATGCTGGGAAATGTGGTCTTTATTCTGAGTGACCAATGGTGCAGTTGAAAATTAGTGCTCCATTATTACGGGAGAGGATCGATCAGATTTAGGCGTGACCAGCACTGCCTTCACTTAGACACACTCAAGGAATCTGGTCCCCTCCAAAGCTGCCTATTGTAAATAAATTGTAAATAAATCAGTGGGTGAATAACCCCCCATCCCTTTAACTTGAGCCTCGTTTGAGGTTTGAGAGTGAAGCAGGCACAATCATATCCACCTTGTGACCTTTTTCACAACCTGACTGCTGTGGGAGGGCGTGAGGTCACCAAGACTGGGATGGAAAAGAGTTCTTAGTGAGGCCTCATCAGGCACAGACCTGAGCCTCAATTTCCCCATCTGTAAAGTGGGTACAACAGCACTGCCTGGCCTGTGGCTCTCTTAGCCTGACACCTGCAAAGCATCCCATCAGTATTTCCTAATAGACAGATCTGCTCCTAGTCCAACATAATACGGGGTGATCGGAGCGGCAATGAGAGGAACCCAGGCACTGTGTTAACCCAAATGGAGGTGCCTGCCAATCCAGGTCATTGGTAGGCATTGGTAGGTCATTGGTAGGTTTCCTGGAGGTGGTGTTTTCTAGATTGGGAGCAGAAAGTTCGGATCTGCACAGGGAAAAGGAAAGGTGATCTGGGCAGCTGAAACCATCTGCACAAAGGCGCTGCGCAACCTGGTGGGGCAGCCAGTAGGTGCTTCAGAGGGGTAGGTAGAGTGCCCCGGCCACAGGCAGAACCCGCCCTTTCTCAGAAGGGGCTCAGCTTCATCTCAGTCGCCTCGGTCCCTCAACATCCAGGCCTGGGTCTTTCTCCAGCCGCCTCCAGGAAAGCTGGGCGCTGCCAAGGACCGCCAGCCTCGCAGGGGCAGCCCGTGCCAGCGTGGTCGGCCTGGCTTGGCTGCTGCCCCGAGTAAGCACCAGCAGAGGCCTCCTCCTGCCCATGCAGGTGGTGTTCCGTCTGTGTTTGTCTACGCGGAGACTGGCGTCAGGGATGAGCAAACCGGAGCCGCACTGCGCACGCGCACACGCAGCCGTGCCCGGCCGCTGACCGACCGTGTCCGAGCCAGGTTCCCGCGCACCTGGCTGTGCGGGTCCAGTTTTCAGAGGAAGAAACAGAGTCTGTGAAAGAGACTCGAGGGTGGGGCGCTGAGCCTGTGGCCTGAGGACACGTCCTCTTTTCTGCACCTCTCGGCTGGGTGTGCTGGAGACAGCCACCCCCCCCCCCATCCCTGTGCTCTGCCAGGGCCCCCCAACTGGTGGGAGGTGGAGCCAGATACAGTCAGGGCTGGAAAGAGGAGGGTTGGGCTGGGGGGGGGGGGTGGGAAAGTGGGAGGGGGGGGAGGACGGGTAGGTGAAGGGCACACCTGGGCGGGCGCAGCGTGTGCTAAGGCTGGAGGCATAGCTGATTCTGGGCATTCTAGGGAATGAGGAAGTCAATCCGGAGGATCGAGACATAAGGGGTGCAGGGGTGGTTGAGGCCTTCATTACTAAGCGAAGAAGTTTGGTTGTGTATTCCCTGATTGGCCTCTTCCTCCTCCTCCTCCTCCTCCCCCTCTGCCCCTCCTCTTCCTCCTCCTCCTCCTCCTCTTCCTCCTCCTCCTCCTCCTCTTCCTCCTCCTCCTCCTCTTCCTCCTCCTCTTCCTCTTCCTCCTCCTCCTCCTCCTCCTCTTCCTCCTCCTCCTCACTAGGTCTTGCTATGTAGCCCGGGGAACTGCAGACTCGAGCAATCCCCAGCCTCAGCCTCCCAAGTAGCTGGGATTACAGGCCTGCGCACAACGCTCGGCTATTTTTTGAGACTAGGTCTCGCTATGTTGCCCCAGGCTGGTCTCGAACCCGTGGATTCAAGCAATTCCTAGTCTCAGCCTCCCTTCCTAGGGTGGGATTAAAGGAGTGCGCCACCGCGCCCGACCCCATTCTTTTGTTTCTAAATTTCCTGATATCACTGAGATCCAGTTCAGGGCTAAGCAAGTCCAGGACCCCAGGGGATCTGTGAATGTGAGATGGTCTATCTTTCCCCTTGCATTTCAGTGTACTTCCTACTGCTGAACCTGACTTCTTCACTTTTTCTTGTGTGTGGTTGTGTGTGTGTTTTGTTTCCCACATCCTCTTGAAAGAAACATACTAATATTTATTAATTATGATATTATTTGATATTATTAAATGACATTTTAATTTCAGAAGAAGAGAAAGGTTAAGTGACTTGTCTGAAGTCACACAGCATGGCAGGGACAGAGCCTGGATTTGAACTTAGGTTACAGGGCTTTGTATACTTTGCACTTTCAATCGATTATCTCTTGATTCATATTTAATGAGCACCTACTATGCGCTGGGTGCCATGCCAGGGACCTTGCTGTGACCAAATAGACACGTACCCTCGAAGAGTTCATGATCTAGTGTACTGCATATTGTTAAGAAAATGCAACACTGTGATGGTGTGGTGGGTTATGGAGGGGTGGCATGTTTAATTAGGGGTGATCAAGGAGGTTTTCTTTAAGAGGTGATATGTAGGCAGGTCTGAAGTACAAGAAAGATTCAACCAAAGGAAAATGTAGGGAAACAGCATTCTGGGTAGACAGGGGTTGAAAGGAGAGAAAGCCAGGACAGAAATGGGAACAGAGTAAGGTCTTGAGGACAGAGAGAGGGGTTTGAATTCATTTCTGGGAATTGGGAACAACTAGTTTCTTTCTTTTTTTTTTTGTTTTAAAGACAATCATTGTAGTATAATATATGTGGTTTTAAAAATCCCTTTCTATTGTGTTTATAGTGTGTAGCTTGATTTTTTTTTTTTTTTTGAGACTAGGTCTCAAAAAAAGGCTGTTTGCATGTTTCAGAGGCTGTTTGCATGTTGCCCAGGGTACTGCAGATTCAAGTTGCCTGGGGTACCGTGGACTCAAGTAATCCCCAGCATCAGCCTCCCAGGTACCTGGGATTACAGGCACCTGCCATCGTACCTAACTGCTTTTTTGAGACCAAGTGTAGCTATATTATCCAGGGTAGTCTCAAACCCACGAACACAAGTGATCCCAGGCCTCTTGCCTTCTAGCACTTGAACGACAGGCTCATGCCACCACACCTGGCTGTAAGCTTGATTTTGACAAATGCAGTCACATCACCACATCTCATACAGGGTCTTCCCAGTCCTGTCCAATATTTCCTCGTGTGGCTCTGGCACACTGCTGGGTACACTGCAGCGACTAAGCCTCTAACCCCAGCCAGCAGCCCCTGAACCTGTGGTTTTGCTTTTGCCCTAATGTCCTATCAACAGCGCCTTGCCTTGGGCACCTGGTTTCTGTCACTAGGCGGAGAGCCTGTGAGAATCATCTATAGTTTTCTTGGATCAGGTGTTCTCGCCTGGCCTCGGAATAGTATCCATTGTAGAGCTATACCACGGGTCCTCGGACAGAGTAGTTTTGTTGGAATTGGTTTCTTTACAATGTCGAGGAGTGAAAAAAATCCCAGCCAACGGGGAGTTGGAGGGCCTGGTTTCCTGACACTCATTTCGCTTCAAGTTGCAGTTTTCAAGAAGCAATCGACAACAATGTGGCACACACTTCTCGTTCTAACAAATAATGACACCAAGTTCATAACAAAACTCTTTTTGGCAGCCTGAAAAATGTGTGGGCTCTTCTAGAAAGATAAATGGAAGCAGGTCCTATTTTAATCAATCTCATTTTCCAGATGAGGAAGCTGAGAGCCAGAGAGGTTAAGTGACTTGCCCTTGATCAGTTTTAAATAGCTCAAAAAGGACAAAACTGGGGTTTGAGCACATCTTTTTCAGAGGCTGTTTGCATCATCTATACCAGCCGAAGAAGAGCAGTTGGGATGAAAGAGTGAATGGTGTGAGGGCCAGGATCACACCCCTCTCTCAGGCTGGGCTGTTTAGGGCAACCTTCTCACCAGCACTATCCCTGTTCTTCTTCCCAACCTCTTTCGATGACTGCCAGTCCTTCTCAGTGCTGGCTGAGAGCACTGCGCTCTTTCCTCTACTCCACACACTCTGCTCCTAATGATACAACCAGCGAGAAGCAGGTTCCAAGGAGCTGTTACTGCCACTCCGCGTGGCCACTGGAGGCAGCTGCAAAATGGGGACCCCAGGAGCTGGCTTCCAAGATCTGGGTGCTAAGGCTGTGATTCACTGCCTGGTTTTCTTTCCTTCCTCTTCCTCTGTCCCCGCCTCCTCCCCATACCCTGTCCTCTTCCTTGCCCACCTCTCCCATCCTCCTAGTCGGGCCCAGAAGGGGAGGACGTTTTTTTAGGAACAGATGGCTGCCTTCCTCGCCCAGCACTCTGCCAGTTAATTAACGCCGCCTGTAATTAAACTTCCCACAAATTAGCTGTCAGCTACGCTAAAGGGAACCGTCCCTCTCAAATGCCACCTTGACTTGCTGAATTGTGAGCCTTGTCGACAAAATAATTAAAGGCAGAGGGAGGCAACCAAAATTTGGGGCCTTTCTCCCCTCCCAATATCTCTATCATTGTCCATGGCTAAAAGCTCCCAGCCGGGACTTGAGAGTACAAGGCGTTTTCCCTGAGGTTCCATGAATTGATGCCTTCCATTGGTGAAGGGATTTTTATTGAGCACCTACTGTGTGGGGGGTCCTGTTTTGGGAACTGACAATCCTCAGTGGTGGAGCTAGACATAGTCACCCCCTTCTTGGAACTTAAATCCTTAAAAATTAAGGGAACAAATGAAGTCATTTAGTGTTAGAGAGAAGAACATTCAGGGAAAGGGACAGCTAGTGCAAAGGTCCTGAGGCAGGAACAGTTAGGACTGAGCAGGGACAGAGGAAGAGGAAGAAGTAGATTATTTGGGGTAGATTTTTTTCTGAACTGGCTGATAAAGCATATGGATGGGGAGGGGCAGAGAAAGGGGAAAAGGAAGTGCAGTATCCTGGTCTGGGAATCCAGGTCGTCCTAGAGGTCAGGATACAGGGAGGATGCTAGGAACAGGTATTGTATGATACCCTCATCTGTGGATGGGGTTGCTTGCCACCCTCCTAACTAAACACAGTAGCAATGTAATGGGAATGTTCCCAGTCCCTGTGATAAGTAAAGCTTCTTAATAGCCAAATGCTAATAACTCTTGGTTCTCAATGAATGTTAAGGTCACCCTGATGCAAATGTCTGTTTTTAGAACTTTCTAGATATTAACATGTGGGGTTGTGGTGGATGCTTGTTGAACACTTTCACCCCATTTTGGAATTGGAGATAGAGAGGAGCCATCATCTTTCTGTCTATACAATGAGGATGATAAGGCACCTAATTGGAGGAAAGGCTCAGATAACTTATTTTATATTTAATTGCCAGAAGGTGCTTCAAAAAGTCACCTGGCCTCGTCCATGGTCAGTGACTATTCAATACACTTTAAATGTAGTAATTAACTAGACTGGCGGAACCTTGAGAGAATGAAGATAACGGACACCTGCGTCTCTGAATCACAGCAGGTTGAGGGGTTCATTTAGAGACACATGGATGCATCTTCCGAACAAAGCACTAAGTGCAGGAAACAAGAAGAAAGTGTGATCTCTCTCTGCTTCTCTTCTTCTCTCTTTGTAAATTAATAGCATGTCCCGGGGGAGCTTCCGGGGGTGATGGAGATGGTGTATCTGTCTAAGGAGGTGGTGCTTGCACAGATGCACACATTTGTCAAAACTCATCGAACTGTGTATTTAGACTTTACCTCGAGAAAGGCAAAAAACCACGACTGTCCTGAACACATGCTCATGGGCGTCCTCCTCTGCCTCCGGTGGGAATGCAAATGGTACAGCCACTCGGGAGAAATGTCTGGCAGTTTCTGCAAAAGCTAAACACACACCTACCATCTGACCCAGCCGTCCTACTCCTAGGTGTTTACCCAAGAGAGATGAAAGCATATGTCCACACGGAGACAAGTGCCACCACATTCCTTCTTTGGAACAGCCAAACGCAGGAAGCAACCCAAATGCCCATGAGCCAAGACTAGGTAAACAGACCGCGGTCCATCCGTACACGGGAATAAACACTGAAATACACCTTGGTAGCAAGAAAGGAATGAACTGTTGAGACACGCAACAGTCTGGATCCCTCTCAAAAGCATTATGCAGAGGTGAAAGAGGCCAGATGCAATACTGTGTCCTGTTTAATTCTATTTATACAGGCTTTTAAAACAGCAAAGTAAAATGTGGTGATAGAGAGGAGAAAGAAGGGAGATGGTGATACACAAGGTTTCCCTCCTCCTCCTCCAGGAAGTCTTCCAGGAGGTAGAAGCCCGGCTACAGAGGGCCAGCATTGGCATCCAGAGGGGGAGTTACTATCCTCGGTGATAAAATGTAGGGAGATGGAAAAAACTCAGGAATCAAGTGAAGTGACATTGAATTGCAATATTTGAAAAAGCAGAATTAATGCAAAAAAAAAAAAGAGAGAAATCTGACATGAGTAAAATACCCACATTTCAGAAAGGACACGCATCTTGTGTGTGCAAGAGTCACCTCCACTTTCCTCCTCCCTCACCCTCTAGCCAGGACCCTGGTTCTACCTCTCCGCCAGGGTGCCCATCACCAGGATTTGTGGTTGGGTAAAAATGCTTTCAGGGGTACACATCGGCTCTGTGCACCTGGCCGGTGGAAGGTGTACCTCAATGAGAGAGTGAGAAAAAAGACACAGGCTGACAAAACAGCCTCATCTTGGCTCAAAAAAAGCTTCTCGCCTGCCTTTCTCTCCCTCTCCCTCTCTCTCTCTCTCTCTTTCTCGCTCTCTCTTTCTCTCTCTCTCTCCTCTCTTTCTCGCTCTCTCTCTTTCTCTCTCTCTCTCGCTCTCCTCTCTCTCCTCTCTCTCTCTCTCTCTCTCTCTCTCTCTCTCTCTCTCTCTCTCTCTCTCTCTCTCTCTCTCCTCTCAGTTCTGGGGAGAGGGTGGGGAGGAAAGGGGAAGGGGAAGGAACTATGTGTCAAAAAAACAGTCGTGAGGAGGGAAATCAGATCCATGTTTGTTGAATGAATATAACAATGAACAAGAAGGCACAGCCCCAAAGCCTCCAGGAGCTCCCAGTAAATAAACAAATGAGCAAGATAATTAAGAGGGGAGCCCCTTCCCCCCACCCCCAGCGCCACCGCCCGGCCCCCTCCACCGCCTCCTCCGCAAGCCCAGCCGGGCTTGGCAGCCGCAGACGGCACAGCCCACTGCCAGGACTATGCCCACCCCTTCCACTAGCAGTTCGCAGCCGCACCGGCTGGGAGGGGGACGCAGAGGCGACAGGGTGTCCCTCTCCCACTGCTGTGTGAGCCCCGTGAAGGCAGCGGCCAGGGTGCCACCTTTCCACCGCTGTGCACCCCTCGTGGTGGGCCCGGTTGGCACACAGTGGGTGCTCGATTCTGTGCCAGGGTCCTGGAAGGGTAACTCGGAGCGGGTAGCTTGGGAGGGGGGCGTCTTCTCAAGTGACCAAGTGATGGGCTCTTGAGGGGAACTGGGGCATCCGTGGAGGCTGGAGCAGGGGGGCCGGGGTCTCTCAGTCCAGCCGCGCCTCTTCTGTTGGGTTCTGAGCCCAGAGAGGGGCAGGGGCGGGTGGGGCTCCCAGAGTATCTCGAAATATAGTCAATATAAATTTTCCGGACGCCCCAGGCTGTGGGGACCCCAGCCCACGGCTCAGGCGGGCGCTTTCCCGGGGGCCGCCGAAGAATCGCCCGGGCCAGCCAATGGGAGGGCGGGAGAGGCGCATTACCTCACCAGGCAGCGCGACCATTGGCTGCGGGCTCTCAGTGGGCGGGTGCTGGGCGCTGGCTCCCGAGACCCGGGAGCGGGTGGGGAGGGGGGATGGTGGGGAGGAGGAAGGATGGAGGGGGCGGTACTGGAGAAGGGGGGAGGGGACGGGGGAGAGGAGTGACTCTCGGACTGAGAAATCTGCAGTATCTGCGGCTTGTGCGTGCGTCTCTATTATGAGTGTTAACCTCGACTTGATGTCTCGTGACACGAGTTTCTTTCATCCGGACACCGATTTTAGGGGGGAAGTAGAAGGTGGGGGTGGAGGATCCCCGCCCCATCCCCGCTAAATTGGGAGCCCTCCGGTTGAGTCCCCTCCCCCACACGGTGTCCCCTGGCAGCATTTACAGACTCCGCCTCTCCCAGCACCCCTCACTCTTCAAAACCCTACCTCGCTTTACAGGTCTGTGCCTGACATTCCACCACGTATCCCATAGAATAGCGGGGTGCACCCACCAGCCGCAGACACCCTGGAGCTCCAGCAGGTCTGAGACAGCACCTCTAAAAGCCCGGGTCTCCCACCTTGTGAAACTGGATGGTAAGTCCCCACATGGGAAGCGAGGCCATGTAGATGTGTATAACCTCTCACACCCCACAAGCACACTCGACATTTGCTGGTGTCCCAGGGTTCTGCAACCAAGGTGGGTGTTGGTCCAACTTCCTGCACCTGAAAGTCTAGCAGGGAAGACAAATGGAAATAGATGAACATGCATTTCAGGCAACTGCTAGGGCTGGAGGCAAACAAAAGCGAGGGGTGAGTGGGGAGGAGAATTCGGTGTTTCTTTAGCCCAACAATCAAGGACTTGCCTGAGGAGATGATGTCAGACAAAACTGAAAGAAGTAATACTAAGATTCCCCGCTGAGGGAAGCAGCTCATGCAAAGGTCCTGGGGAAGGGGGGTATGTTGGAGGGCCCTTAAGGAGGTCCTGGAACTGGAACAGAGTTGAGTGGGTGAGGTAGGGTGGCAGGTTGTGGGTACCTGGGAAGACTGAGCTTTAGCTGGGATGGGTGCCCTGGAGGTGTGTGGGCTTTGTGAGCAAAAGCAGGGAGCAGTAGCTGGCCTGCTGGGTGTGCTCTCCATCCCCCACTGTGGCCCATCCTCCTCCACACTCCAGGCCGTGTGAATGAGTGGGTCACCCCAGCGGCTGAGTGACAGGGAGGGGCACACCAGGTATTCCATCCTCACCCCCTCCTGCTCCCGGTGGGCTCAAGTGTGCCCCCCAAGTGAGCTAAGGAACATCACACCCCCCCTTTTACAGCCTCCTACCTCGCTGAGAACCCCAACTCTGCCCTTAAAAGGTTATCACAGTCATAGTCTTGCTGCTTCCCGGACCAGGCAGCTCCCTTTTTCAGATAATAGATCATATAGGATCAGCTCCCTGGCCTGTGACCAGGCAGAAGCGCCTTTAAACATACACCTGCAACACATGCAAAAGAAAGCTGTGCAGATCTGAGCTTGTGTGCCTCTGCTGACCTTTGATGACCTCAACATCTCCTTAGCATGCCCAGGCTCCCAGGCCCTCCCAGCGCTGTCTGCATTTCCTTCTCCACCTTTGCACAAGCTGTTGTCTGAGTTTGGAAGGCCCTTCTTCCGGTCCTGCCCACCTGCCTCCTAGCTTCCCCACCCCAAGCCCGAGTTCTAGAGCCCCCTTAGGTGCTGTCTCCTCTAGCCTGACCTTGCAGGTTGCATGCCCTGCTGAGCTCCGGGCTGGTACCAGCCGGCAGGGCCAGGGTATTTAGCTGCCCAGCCTCAGTTCCCTTCCCCCCCCCCCCCCCCAGAAATACCCCTGCGGCTCTCCCTGAGGGCATCATTAGCTTAAAGCATCTCTTTCCCAGCTGGCCACCCCCCACGCAGCCACAGCCAGAGCCCCTTTTGAAGTGTGATTGACTAACAGCCATTAGATTAATGGGCCAGGAGCAGCGTTTTCATTTCTGCTGCATCTACAAACTAAATGTTCCTGTGTAATTACAATTAAGGACATGCTCACGTGTGAAGGGCCGCTCCCGCCAGCTCCCCTCTCCTGCCGCTGGCCTGTTTGCTCCTTCCCTCCTCCTCCCTTCCCCCCACTCCTTCCCCTTCCTCTGTACCTGCTGCGTTATTCCCAGTTCCTCTTTGTCTGGGCCTCCCTGCCCAGAAACCATCTCTCTTTTCCCTCCTCTCTTCTCTGTCTCTCTAACGCTGTCTCTCTCCCTGCCTCTATC
Organism: Uropsilus gracilis; assembly: GCA_004024945.1. NCBI lineage: Eukaryota > Metazoa > Chordata > Mammalia > Eulipotyphla > Talpidae > Uropsilus > Uropsilus gracilis. The sequence continues at coordinate 16,774 of PVHY01022646.1, forward strand.
TCTCCCTGTCTTTCTGTCTCTCTCAGTCTCTATCTGACCTTCCCTGCCTCCTTCCTCTCTCTGTCTCTGTATTTCTCAAGATAAGTCTGGCTAGAATTTCATCACATTTATTATTTTTCAATTAAACTCATTTTTTATTTAATTGATTTTCTCTTTGTTTTTCAGTTTTCAGTTTCATTAATACCAACATTTAATCAACACCATTGATGTCTGTGTCTCTGACCATTTGTTTTCCTGTCTCTCTGTCCTCACTTGTCTCCCTGTGTCTGTCTCACTCTGTGTCTCTTTCTGCCTTAGCCAGCCTCTTGACGGCCACCCTCCTTTCTGTCCATGCTAGCTGGCATTCCCCTGTGGGGCAGGGCATTGGCCGGTGGGCAGAACACCACCCCCCAGGTAAAGCAGAGGGTATTCCAGCCCTCGGAAGTCCCCTTTACTCCCTCCAGTCAGGGCCCTGAGGACTGGATTTTGTCTTTGCTTTCTCCTGTTCCTGATCCTTGGTCCCGAACACCCTCAACACCTCCACCCTCCTCAGCCCTCCCCAGGGCAGGACCCAGCAAGGGGATTCAAACCTGGGATGCAGAAAGGTGTCCATCAGATGAAGCAGCCCCTTTGAGAAGCCAGGTGTGACCTGCAGGGTCCCCCAGCAGACAGGTCAAGGCCGGAGAGGCCGATCTGAAGGGGCCAGACACCCCCCTTGGTCCTCAAGTGGTTTCGGATCCTCATCTGAAAGATCCTCATCTCTTCGACCAGACTCTTGTGAGGACAGTGTCCCTCACAGTGACTCGGCACCATTCAGCCTGACCTACTGATAGTTCTTTTGGGACAGGGCACCTGTCAGACCCTCAGGGCCCATCCCTTCTCCCTCGCCCTGGAGAGATGGCAAAATTGAGGCCAGTCCGGGTGCTTCTCCAAAGTCATGGGGAGAGTCTGGACTGTGTTAGGGTTCAGCTTCCCAAGAATATACCTTTTACTTCCATGACCTCAGATTGGCTTCTTTCTTGAGGCTCAGTTTTCCCATCTGTGAAATGGGAGGATGGGCATAGAGCTAGGGGGTGCTGGTTTGGGGCTGTGAGAAGCTCCAGCCTTTGCAGGGTGGCAGTATGGACAGTAGCAGAAGGAATGTCTTTCTGCCCATGGAGTCCAAGCCAGAGGTGAACTTCCAGGAGAGAGAGGGTCACATGACCGTATCCCAGTGATACCTGATGGGCAATTTTGCGGGTGCTTTCCCCTGTACCGGGATGCGGGATGAGTCCATTTGGGCAGAGGGAAGAGTAAAGTGTCTGAGAATTCATCAAATTCTGCTTGATCCTCTCTGTAGCTGAGATGTTCCCCAGCCCACACCCCCTGTTGATAGCAGCTCTCTGGCCAGTCCCCAGGAAATTCCTGTTTTGGCTCCACCTCCCTTCCTTGACTTGGGCCGGTCCACCCTGGGCCGCCTGGCTTTGCCCACAACTGCTATTATTATTTTATTGTTAATGTTACTATTATTAATATTATTAACACTAATGTCATTTATTACTATTAGCAATCCTGACAGAGTAGTCGTTCACCAGGTGTCAGGCATTGTGCTAAGGGTATGACCCGAGTCTTCTTGGATGACCTCTGTTCACCTGCTTCTGTAAAATAGCCATTGCACCTATTTTGCAGATGGGCACACTGAGGCCCGAGAGGGGCTGGAACTCAGCCCAGGGCAACACAGCGAGGGAGTGGCAAAGCCGAGCTAAGCCCAGATCTTGGGACCCTCAGATGTGTCCCTGGGGTGGAATCCAGTATCAGAACAGAAGCCCAGCCCAGTCTTTCCCCTCCTTGTGGCTGGAACTGGGTTCGCAAGCACTGAATGCTGCCTGTCAGCAGCTCCTCTGGCCTCTGATAAATCGAGAGAATTAAAATCCATTTAGAGGGAAATCTCTAAATAGGTCTGTGTTGTGTTTTGTGTGTATTTTTTTCCTGTCTTTTTTTTTTCTCCCTTTCCCCTGCTGTCTCCGGCTGGGTAATGTATTCCAGGAGCAGAACTGAATCTGACTTAATTGAATTTAAAAGCAGGTATTACATCTGCACCTTGTAAGCGAAGGCGGTGGAGGAGTCCCTACAAGATGGAGTGGCTTTACTGTATGGAAAGTGACATTAATTTCCATTTGGGACTCCTTGCTGGGGCCTCTCTGGGCTGGCCATCAAGGTCGGGGGTGGAGAGGGGAAAGTGGGCACCAGAACCCACAGGATGGTAGGGTGATTGGGCCTCTAGAGAACAGGTGGAGTGAGCCGCAAGGGCTGCAATATCCATCTTTGCAGGTGAGGCAAGAGGAAGGTGACCCCTCCCCTTCTCCCACTTCTGGTCCTCCCCTGCTGCAGCACACCCCAGACCCTCTCTTTTCACCATCTGCTCTGCCCTGGTCGGAGTCCCGTCCTCTCTCCCCTGGGTTCCTTGTCCCCTCCTGGATCACGATCCACAACAGGGGAACATGAGGCTTTTCTTTTTAAGTTGTAAACCTTAAAGAAAATGCATTAAAAAGTACGTAACATAAATCGTACCATCCTCATCATTTAAGTGTCCCATTCGGTAGCATTTGATACATTCACAAGTCGTGTAACTGTCCCCACCACCTAGTGCCACACTTTTTTCATCAGCCGAGACAGAAACGCTGTATGTTAAAGCAGTAAATCTCCAGTCCTCCTATAAGCCACTGGTAGCTGCAATTCTGTCGTCTGCCTCTATGATTTTGCTGTCTACGTAGCTCATAGATGTTGAATCATACAATAGTTATCCTTTCGTGGGAAAAAAAAAGGTTATCTCACCAAGCATCATGGTGTCAAGGGCATCCACCTGTCAACGCTTTGTTCCTTTTTTGGAGCTGAATAATATTCCACGGCAGGGATGGACCACGTGCTATTTATCCTTTCATCTGTCAGGGGACATTTGCGCTGTTTTGACTTTGTGACTCATGCTCCTGTGAACATGGTGTGCAAATCAGCCCAGGAGTCCCTGCGTTCAGTCCTTCAGGGCATGTCACTAAGGACAGAAAGTCTGGGTCATGTGATAATTTGACATCAAAATGATTCTTTTAATGTGTTACCTCCTCCTCCCCTCTTCGAAATTCTTCCATAGTGTCCATTAGTCCACAGGAAAGTTGAAATACCTCCCCATGGCCCTCAAAGCAAGCTCAAGCAGGCTCACTTTTTTTTTTTTTTTTTTTTGCAACTAGGTCTCACTATGTTGTCTGGGGTACCGCAGACTCAAGCAATCCCCAGCCTCAGCCTTCCAGGTAGCAGGAATTACAGGTGCCCACCACGGTATCCGGCTGCTTTTTCGATACCAGGTCTCGCTATGTTGCCTGAGGTAGTCTCGAACCCGCGAACTTAAGCCATCCCAGGCCTCTTGCCTCCCAGCGCTTGGACAACAGGTGCGCACCACCACGCCCGGCAAAGCAGGTGCACTTCTGACTCTCCTTCTCTCTCTGCAAACCCACCTTTCAGTTACAGCTGCTTAGCTTCACTCACCCCTCCCTGTAGCCCTCGTCCCCAGTTCATATGGAGATGTCCCCATCCTCCCAGGCCTTCGGTCCTCCATCTGCAACAGACCCCCTCCTCAGGACACCCGGATGCCTGGACATCCCCCGTAATGACCCTGGTCACCGACAAGTGACCTGCCTGTCTCCCTCCCACTGAGCAGGTGGAACCAGATCAGTCTTGGTCCCAGCACCCAGTCCAGAGAGCAAATCACAGCAGGCGCTCGATAAATGCTTGCCAAACGCCGCTGTGGTTCGTTTTCCTCTGCAGCCTCACGCCCTTGAGAGATGAGACACGGCCACTTCCAACTTCTTCCTTCTAACGACAGATTTCAAACAGTATCTTAGCCTGTCGATTAGAAATAGATCCAATCAATGTGCTTGTTTTTCATCCTGCGGTGTGTCTGTGATGGATGGGCAGGCGGGTGGGAGTGCTATTAAGCCGGGAGAATTTTTCTATATGTTCCAGGCTCTGGGCAGACTTTCTTCAAAAAGCTATCTGGCCTGATCTCAAAATGAGAAAGTTATTAAGCGCGCGCGCGCACGCACACACACACACACACACACACACACACACACACACACTGTGAGAGCATCTCATTCCCGGAAAAAAAAAAAAAAAGCAATTAATACACAACTGCAAATGTGGCAGACCGGGTGTAGAGACAGCGAGGGCCTAGTGGGCTTTTCTTGTTGTTTTCGTCTCCAAAGCATGTCAGCTCTCTCTCTCTGGAAGCGTTGGCAACCGAATTAAGAGAACGGGGAGATTTCCACCGCGGAGTCTCGGGCTGGTGTCGCTGGAAGCGGCCCTGCCATGAGGATTTGGGCAAGGGTTTACGTGGGAGGTGGCCCCGGAGGCCCAGGCAGGGGGGCACACGGGAGGGACGCAAAGGAGCCGCTGCCCACGAGATGACCAACGAGGGGGGCTGGGGCTCAGCCGCAGTGGGGACCCCCACTGCGGAGCCAGAATAGAGTGTGCTCTCCCGAGCGATGCCCCTGCGGGAAGCAAAGACTGGGGTGTTCTCCAGCTTCTGCCAGTCACTGACCAAGGCTGCTTCTGGAAGCTTCCATTCCCCAGCACTCTCAGCCTGCCCCTCCCCGGAGCTGTGGAGGTCTCAGCTGGCAAATGGCAGGGGCAGGGAGGGGGTGCTGCCTGCAGAAGGACACCGTCCGCAGGTACCAAGATGCGGGTGCAGGTGCGACACTGGGGCCCTGGTGGCATCTGCTCCATGCAGTGGCGCTCACAATGGCGCTATTTCTGGTCTCCATTCATTCATTCCAAAAGATGTATTTAGTCCTGTTGGGTACCAGGTGCTGTGATGGGGGCTGGGGACACTGGTGAATAAGACAGACGCAAGTCTTGTCCTCCGGGACTCAAGGACACACATGGAGAATCAGGCCATCGCCCTGGGGTAAACGCTCGCAGCTGTGGCAGCTCAGAGGCACCTCCCCTCTTGGCGCTGAGTAGGGGGTCAGGGAACTTTCTGGAAAGGCGACATCTAAAAATGAATGAGGAGGAATAAGGAGGGATGGGGATGGGCAATGGAGAATGGCGCAGCGAGACCACGAGGACTTTTGGAAAACCTCTGAGTTTCTTCAGGGCCCTGGAGCTGTGGAGGCTCCAGAAGAGGAGCGAGGAGGGTGGGGCTTGCAGTCCCTGGGATGGTGGTGGGTCTTCTGGCTGCTAAGAGCTGCCGCGGGAGCTGCCGCAGAGGCTGGTGTTTGTCTGGGGTGAGGGGTGCTGCAGCCAACAGGTGTGAAAGCCCCAAGACTGGCTGAGTGTGGAACTGGGATCGGGAGAGGAAAGGGGGATCTTGAGTCTTCTCAAATTTCCAGAGAAATACTGAGCCGCT
>PVHY01022647.1:0-22099 GCA_004024945.1 Uropsilus gracilis
AAAAAAAAAAAAAAAAAAAAAAAAAAAAAAAAAAAAAAAAAAAAAAAAAAAAAAAAAAAAAAAAAAAAAAAAGGGAAACAACAAGTGCTGGTGTAAATGTGGAGGGAAAGGAACATTTTTACATTGATGGTAGAAATGCAAACTGGTTCAGCCACTATGAGGAGCTGTGTGGAGGACAGTCTAACTACTGAAAATGGTACTACCATTTGATTCAGCAATCCCACTTCTGGGAATCTATCCAAAGGTTACAAAAACTCATTCAAAAGGACATCTATACTCGGATGTTTGTTGCAGCACTATTTACAATAGCCAGTATATGGAAATAAGCCAAATGCCCCCAAACAACAAATAGATCAGAAAGTTGTGGTATATGTACACAATGGAATATTATTTGGCAAACAAAAGTGACAGATTTGATGCATTTATGATAACATGGATAGACCTAGAAGGAATCGTGCTAGCAGAAATAAGCCAGAAAGAAAAAGAGAAATAGTGGAAGATCTCACTTATATGCAGGATATAGGGGAAACAAACAAACAAACAAACAAAAGTATAAGTACAATTTACAGCTGTTAGCAGAATTGAATCATAGAGCAAAAGAGGAAGAGGGGGTTAAAATCAGGGGAGGGATGAGCACAAGAAATTAAGATGATGGGTCACAAGTGACAAGGTGGTGGGAGAACCCTGGGATATACAATGATGTTTTATATATATATATATATATATTTAATTGTAGTAATACTGTATACATGTTAAGAGCACAGTTCACACCTCTTTAGACATGTTACCACACCAAGCCCATCACCAAAGTGCCAGTAAACCTTCAGCAGAGTCCTCAGAACCCATTGGAATAAACCCACCATTTGTTCCCATCCCTTTCTCCCTTCTACGGCTAATAACTAGAGAAGGTCCAACTTACAGTTGAATAGCATTTCACAGTCGCAAAGTATTTCATAAACAAGTATCTCATTTGGAGCTAGGATTAAACCATAAACTACAGTTCAAATATACCCATTATACCCATTATATACCCATTATATACCCATTATACACATTCCAGTGACAAGGAAATTAAATTTAGTTATCTGTATTAAAAACCCTTGGCATTATAGACGGGAATAGAAGTTGAAATTTCTTATTTTCATTACAATCTCTTTTCCCATAATTAATTACCCCACTAGTTATCTAATCGTCTTACTACAATTCTGAGTGATGCATTAGAGTACCTCTCATTTAATAGATCTATTCATTGATTCTGTCAAAGTAAAAATTTCATTCCACATTACTGGCTAGCAAAAAATGTTCCCAGCAGCTAAATTTTCAGATAAACATTCAAGTTGTGATCATTATGACATTAAAGCCACAGGTTAATTTTAAGCCTTTCCAGGGACATTAGTGAAACCTTTAATTCTAAAGAGACATGTAATTCAATCCATCTCTAAAAGTCACAATAACTAAATGAAATCAAGATATGATTTATGAGGTGTAAGAAGCCAGTTTATGATTTTCCACTGTTGGTTTACTCAAATGTCTTTGGCACATTTTTCTGTAGTCCTATTCATGAAAGGATAAAGCAGCCAATTACTATAGTTGAAAAATTTCAAAGTACACAATAGCTATAATTGCACTGAAATGATGTGAATCTTTTTTGACTGGTTACACTTTGCCTAAAGATATTAAGACAATATTAATATTCAACAAGTACTACATACTTAGCTAAGAACACCAGTTGCATTATTAAATTCATTATAGACACCCTAGGCAGTTGTTATCAAGTATTACCCCTATATTAGAAAGAAGGAACTGAGACTTTGAGACAGGAAATAAACTGCCCAAGGGCACACAGCTATGAGTAGCGGAGCTATGATTAAAACTCAGTACTTTTCCCATGAGACCTTATTGAACTCTATCACATGTTTGCCACTTCACTGAATCTTAAATAATCTTGTAACATTTATGCATCTTTAAAATTCAGTAAGTATCCCATTCTAGAGATAAATTGTGAATGTTTCTGTTCTATTACATATGGGTGTTATTAGTCACATTTTCTGTGTAAGTTCTAAACAACTTTAAATTCTATATTTTAATCTGATGCTTGAAAAAAATACACTAAGGTCTAAAGAAATCATAAGAGGGCAGAAGCAACTGTCTTCAAATTGGTTTGTTAACTCCTAGCACACAACAATGAGTAATAAGATACTGGACTGACTTGTTCTGAATTAGTACAGGGGTAAAATTCAAAATATGCTCAGAATTGTTCAGTCCTTCACAATTAACCAGATGGCACAGTCATTTCTTCAAACACAAACAAAGACCCAAACAAACAAGAAGAAAAATGATTTTTGAGGCGGCATTGGGCTGCGTAGTCAAGATATGAGGCAATGTCAAATCTGGACTCCATTATGTTAAACAAAACAAATACCAATTTTTAAATATTTATAAACACAACTAATAAGATTATGTTAAAAACAACTACATACATCTTTATTTCAATGACAATTGCCAATAATACAGCTGCTACATATAAAGGTGCTGGCAGTAGATCTTCTTACTGTTATAGAGGTTGCTCCAGGTGAGAAAGGCATGCAAAAGCACCACTGTCACAGTATTTTAATATTTTCAAAGGAAATCTATTAGTTCAGATATATTGTCTACCTGGATTAGATGAAAATTATCTGTAGATTATTAATATTAATATTCATAAAGGAAATTAAAACATAATTTGAAATAATTTTCCATTTTTGAAATATGGAGAGAAAATCAGAGTATTATATTTTAAACACTTACAGGTATACTTTTTACACATATTATTGGGTCACTAAATTATGCAGATTGGAGATTACCAGTTTTATCAACACTTTCAAAATCATAAGCAAAAGTTAACATTTTTCATTTTACTTCAAGTTTCTAAAAGAGATATAAGGTATAAATAGTGATCCCATTTATCATCTATTCTGCATAGCATCTTGCATAGAGCTTAGGCTTTTTAATAAATATATGTGCATAAATGGTACATATATAATAGTATATTTGTATGTATCTATACATATAAAATGCACACAAAAGACATGTGCATTTATATATCAGCCATTTAGGCTGAGATGGCAAACTAACAAGGACAACTAGTTTCATAGCATTTTCTCTTCTAACTTGATTTTATAATATGTGAAAGAATATCCCTAAGGAACACAGTGAAAATTACTATTACCACCCTTTGGTTTCAGGCATTTTCTCTCCTTAATGGTGACATGGGCAGAATCAAGTTAATTCTGACAACTCTCTGGCAGCAGTAATTATTCACTAAAATATATTTGACCAACCTGTGCTAATACACACACATAACACACACACACACACACACACACACACACACGATATCAGTTTTGAAAGAAATTCTGTATTAAGTTTCACAGAAAACCAAGCCTCAGTTAATAGTCTAGAAAATATTTCATTTACTAAAACTGCAGAATTTCTGGTGCTAGTTAAAACTGGAAAAAGCTTACTACAGCCTAAATCAGAAAACAGAAGATGCAAATACCCAAGGAATCTAAAAAGTCCTCAAAAACATTGCAGACTAGGGAGGGAACTGAAACTTTGGATGTGACCCATACAATGGTGAATTTTTCATTTTGTTTTTTCTATTTTCTCTAACAATGTTGACTTGAGAGTGAGCCTTAAGTTGTGGGCCACAGTAAAGGTGAGAACAGTCAAAAGTCCAAAAGAAACTGTCAAGCCCTGGTGGTTTCAAGAATGTAAGAGAAATTTGATGGATTTTTTATATTTTTTTCTCTCCTGGTGTTGCTCCAAAGGTGGAACTGAGAGAGAGAAAGAGAGAGGGGAGAGAGAGCGAGAGAGAGAGAGAGAGAGTGCGCCTTCGCAAAGGTGCACACACAGGTACATGCAGAAGCAGATATTACAGTGGCTGGTAGGCGTTTTAATACATATAGACATAATATATAAGGTAAATGGGGAGGAAAAAAAGGACCTATATGGTTATAAGGATTCTACATTTTCCCAGGAATGACAACATATTAGGTCTAAATAGACTGTGAAAGATCAGGCATGTATATTGAAAATCCAGAGCAACCACAACATACATTACACATAAATATGACCAGAAAAGCCAATAGATGAATATAATCCTAAAATATCTGCAGCTAGAGCTGGATCTTCTAATATGAAATAAATTTAAAGAGTAGCTCTATTTCATTCTTCTGTATCAAAGCCATTTTCCTTATGTTATTCCATATAACTAATGTTAAATAAGGTGCCTCTCTGGAAGTAGGAATTACAGTTCTGAAGTCATTTAAGTGTTTCATAACCCTCCATGTCATGAAAATTCATACTCTGCTAAACTTTCATCAATCATAATAAATATAATTATTACATGAGGAGAGATGCCCGAGGCATAAACTGGGTCTCATTACTGGTTCCTCAACATTTTGAACACACTTGATAAACAGCCAGTGTTTCAGATGGAATGAATGAATGAAAGGTTGCCTGAATGTGAAAATGAAAGCACTTTACAGATAAGTGGTTCATTCTAAAATAATGTCAAGTTGATTGTACAAGACAGGAGAGTAATTGTAATTTTAAAAACCATGTTGATTAATCTAAAGCAGTCACTTTGAGAAATTACACCATATTCCAACAATGCTCAAAGGATTTTTAGCATTTGCTTTCAGAATTTTTATTACAGTCCCTAGAATATGTCAAATGAAACTAAATCTTCATAATTTAATGTCTGAAAATATTTTCTTCTTTGTAAATTCACCCAGAGCTACAAGTTAACAATGTACAGAGTCAATGATCAAACAGTTCTTACCATTTTTATGACCCTAACAAATTAGAAAATCAATCCCTTAGATGACCAGGGATTTAGAGATTTCCTGTGTATGAATTTGTACACAACATTCTCATTAGTTCCCTCATTAATTAATGAAGAATTAAATAAAATCTTTGAAATGCTCATTTTATATTTTTGTAAGAATCAGGAATTTTTTGAAAATTAGCCTCTAAATAGGATATAACTTCGAAAAGAATGAGACAAAAATCCTATGTCTATCTCTGGTTATATATGATTTCCACAAATAGAAATAAGAGATACAATATTCTGCTTACATAGAAAATCAGTAAACAGTTAAAAACAATATTGTGTTTTATTTTTTCTTTACAATAAACATTTTTATTGTTTTCTCAAAAGTGAAGACTTCACTATCTTCACAACAACCTCAGGAATATCAGCAGTAGGGAAATCACTATGATGTACATATTTTAAAACTGCTATTGGTTGAGTCACTTACATTATAGAAAAGGATTAATTTTAGCATCAAGAGAGAAAGCATGAACATTGCAAAGAGATGTTACTTCTTTCATTTTTGAACCTATGAGCCCTTTAACTTCTTGTTCTTTCTTAGAAAGTTAGCAAATCAAGAGAATGTAATGAATTTAGAATCCAGATATGGAACTGGCCACCTCTACATAACACTTCCTCCTCATGAATGTTAACATTATAGTCAATCATGACACTCTCTCTCTATTCTTACCCGGATGGTTAGTATTTTATGACTTCAAAATAATCCCAGACATGGAAGAGTGCTTCTTTACAATGAAAAAATGCTAAATGTGGTGTTTCTAGATACTAAATTGGTAATGGGACTTGAATAATTAATTCAAGTGGACTACTTTAAAACAGAAATATCTCAGATCAGGGTTTGAAAAATAACCTCATTAACATTTAATAAAATGTATGTATTTAATAACATTGAATAGACTAGTGAGTCACTAGACTATTACAAGAAAATCTGCATCTTTGAAACAAGTCAAAGTAAATATCAATTTGACAGGGTAGTAGCTTATAGGTGTCTACTTCCTAAGGCCAATGCAATATAGCAATATAGTCTAAATATTTTTAGAAAGGTGACTATGGCAGGTAAATTAAAATTATAGAATTAAAACACTAGAACTGGAATGGACCTTGCTGATATAGATTATAATGAACACATTTTAAGTGAAAACCCAAAGAAGTGAACTGCCTGTTAAGACCACTCTGCTAATTAAAAGGAGGGTCAATATTAAATCCTAGGCTTCCTGCTCCTGAGTAATATTCCATATATATATATATATATGATAGCAACAATTAAAGATATAGAATTAAACTTTTATGAGTGTCCACTATATGCTAGACCCAAGTTTAAGTGAAGTATCTCTTTAATGAAAAATAATGGATTATCTCTTCTCAATTTTACAGCTATCTGATGAGACAGGACACATGTTATAAGTGAAAGAACTTAGACCCAGGTTTGTTATACTACCAGGAGAGGTTATACTAGGCAGTCATATCATGGAAACATTTAATATAAACAAACTCATGAGTTAAAATATAGCGAGGGAACCATTCATGTGGTCTGGAGTGGGATAAAGGTGGTCGGTTGCGAAAAGTGCAAATAACATTTTTCTCTTCCCTCTAGGGATCTACAGAGGTTTGTTAGACTCAAAGTCTTAACAAATTTAGCTTAGTTTAGAATTTTAGTTTTGTTTATCATTAGATTTGTGATCTTGAAAGAGTTGCCTCTCTGAACTTTAGTTTTCTCATATAAGCTGCAACTATAGCATTTCCATGGAGTTAAAAGAATTAAATCAGATAATGCATTTAGAGTAGTTATTATAATGTCTGGGGCTAACCAGGTACTCAATAAATTGAGTTTTTTAAAGCCATTACATTTTAGCAACTAGTTTAACAACTAGTTGAGTTTTTTAAAGTCATTACATTTTAACAACTTGCTTTCTGACAAATTTCCCCAAATCACTAAATTCATTTCTAAGAAATATGATAATTTATACTGCTAACTCTATGTATTCAAACAATGTTTATTCCAGATAGATGTTTTAATTCTAAGGAAAGGCATCCACTAGAATATTATGCAGGAAAATATTTTTGTATCATACTTCCAACAAGGGCCTAATATCCACGATCTACAAAAAACTCATAACTCATCACAAAGAAAACAACCCAATTAAAATATGGACAGAAGAATTAAAAAGGCACATCTCCAAAGAATACATACAGATGGCTAACAGGCACATTAAAAAATATTCAACATCATTTATTGTCAGGGAGATGCAAATCAGAATGATAATGAAATACCACATCACACCTTTGAGAATAGCTCATGTAATAAAAACAAAAACCAAAAAACACCTAGCAATAACAAATGCTGACAAGCGTATGTAAAAAAAGGAATTTTGTATACTTTTGATGGGAATGTAGATGGGTCCTGCCCCCATGGAAAGCTGTTTGGAGGTTCCTCAAAATATAGAAATCGATATACCATATGACTCAGCAATTCCATTCCAAGGTGTCTACCCAAAGGTGGCAAAAATACTAATTCAAAGGGATGTATGCACTCTTATGTTCACTGCAGCATTACTCAACTCACAATAGTCATTTTATGTAAGCAATCTAAGTGTACAAGGACAGATGAATGGATTAAGAAGATGTGGTATAAAAAGGGTAAACTCTTGCCCTTTCAACAACATGGATGGAACTGGAGGGAGTTATTCTAAATGAAATGAGTCAGAAGGAGAAAGACAAACACATGATTTTTACTCATCATGTGCAATGCACAGGAACAAAAAGGAACTGACAAAACTAAATAAAAATAAGCCCTAGATATGACTGCAGACCTGAGGCTACAAGAAGGAGGTTGCTGGTGGGACCAAGGAGAGAGAGTACCCAGTGGTCAAGAGTAAAGGACTATGAGTGCGTTGGTAGTGGGTGTGATGACATACATCTGAGGGGGTGTGAATCTATTCCCCTTAATTATAATTTGCTGTAAACTAATGTTATTTTAATAAAACTTTTAAATAGAGTATTAGCTAAGGGTGCTTCTTTGAAGGCTGGCAAGCTCCCCCCCCCATTTACATCTAAGCTCCCCCTACAGTTAATCTGGTTCACAAATTTCACACTAAGGTACTGATATTGGGTTCCAAGTTGGTCTACATACAAAGATTTTTTTTTTAGTCAAAAACTGCTTTATTATTTCAACATAGGAAGTGATTTTAATTTTTTTATTATAAATGTTTATTGTCATTATCATTTTCTTTACTAAGGTAGCACTGGTTTACAATGATGCATGTTATTTAGGGGAACAGGTTCACATCCCCACCACATGTATTTTACAACACCATACCCACCATCACCAAAGCACCCATAGGTTTTTAGCCTAGGCCATTGGGCCTCTCTCCCCTTCTGTTCCTATTCCTGTTCTCCTTCTCCTCTAGTAGCCTCAATTTTGCAGTCACATTTCTAGGGTTTGTTTTGGAACTTACTATAACTCTGGTGTACATCTTTGATATGAGCCCCAATAACTTTGCTGAACTTAATACCAGTATTTCTTAGTAGAAGCCTCTGAAGTCACCCATTTCTAAAGTGATTTTGGCTGAAGGAATTCAAGAAGGAGCTTAGAATTAAGAATTATTCTCTAATCCTGTACCTAGTGCCAATTCTGCAGGCAATGCACCTCTAAACAGGTAACAGGTATAGAGGCAGGATGCCTTGAGTCATATAACAACTATTTTATAAACAGCCCCATTTCTCTTGCCCCTCAGGTTCCTATTATACTGTAGCCACTCAATAAAAGAGAATATATTTGAGAGAGGAGGTAGTGTTTACTGTTAAATGTTTAGCAACTGGTTCTCAGAGTAAGAGAGATGACTGATAGCATTTGCTAATGACATGGGGTAAACACGTTCATTATGGCCAACTTAAACTACATTGGTTTAATAACTGTCCTTCAAAGTTCTAACAATTTAACAATCAGTGCTTGCAAGTCAAAGTGAATCAGCTCCAGCACACCAATGAAGAGGGCCAGAGTCAGGAGGAAGAAAGTAACCCTAGTTAATCCTCCTTAGCAACTAGCTAGTTACCACTCTCCAAAGCAGAGGGCTTGCACTACACTACACCCCAGCAGGAGCCAAAAGCTCCTCTGATTCAGTCCCCCCACCCCACCCCCAGGGCTGAATACTGATCCTTATAACTACCATCTACTCCCCAGAGCTTGCTCTGTGAAATAGTTCTCCTTAATGCCAAGAATGAACCAGCCTGACTTCCATACTGTATAAACTTTCCAAATGTCTTGCTGCTGGTTTCCACCTGTTAGATGGTATCATCTGGTAAGAATAAAATTCATTAATTATATCTGAGCTTGGTGGGTCCTTCTTTCAATACCAAGTCTTAGATGACCCAGTTGACCTTTCCATTATTTGTAGTCAAATCTTCAATTCATCATTAATTCAGGAAAAAGATCTTTATGTCCTGTTTAACCTTATTTCCTTGTTGCTTAACACTTAAGCCCTTGTTGCTTAACACTCAACATTTTAATCCTGAACCCCAATCACTTTCCTAGCTTTCAGAGGCAATAAGCTTCAGAAGCTCAATAAAATTTTTATTTACAGGATGCTCTCTGGTTATAAGGAAGATATGGATAGAACAATAAGAACCAGTTAACCAACACTGCCAATAAATGTGTTTGTTGGAGAATTATAAAGTTCTTTAAAACATCTTATTTTACTAATAAGTCTAGTTTACATTAAGCTGTAACAGCAAGATGAATTAGATTAAAGGCATACCAAACAATAAACTTGATCTCCTAAATTTTTTCTTTTTCAAACCTGAACAGTTGGATTAACATGGAAAGCACATTAACATGAACTATTAATACGAAAAAAAAAAAAGTTTTGCTACCCAATCACTGGAAATTGTTAAACATTTCTACAAATCATAGGAGACTCCGTTTCATTCAATTCCTGAAGAAAATATTTAGAGGCACAGTAAGTATGCTAAAGCTAAAATCTTAATACATTTCAAACATTTACTTAAATATGATTCAGCTGTGGGGCATGAACTTTACGTATTTACAGAGTCTGTAGAGAAAAGAAGTCTTATCTGGTCTGCCAACTGTTTTTTATCTGATGAATCTTAAAACTCTGGATACAAACCATAATAGGTTGTAGCAGCTATTACCATTCCAATAAATTTGAAGGGTCTTACCTGTACATGTGTAATCAGAGGCTACTCCTTTAAGCATGGCATCAAAAGTGGATATTTCTATTCGCTGTTTCCTGTGGTGACAACTCAGAAGCAAAGAAGGCTGGGACACAATAAAGTAAAGAAAAGGTTCTAGTTGCAAGTCACCAGTTCCTCTTCGTCCTGGCTGCCGAACAATAGTTATACCAAGAGCTTGTCTAGCAGATGACCTTGTGGATGCATGAAGACTTTCAAGAGAGATGAGTCCTACTTTTTTCCCCGAAGGAAAGGATGCGCTGCTGCTTAAGAGATCTTCTGCTGTTACTGTGGAAATACATGCCTGACTGGGCTTAACAACATCTGAATCAACTTCTGGGAGATTTAATGAACCTTTGCCTGTTTTTCCATTATCCTTCTCTTCTTGTGATTTTGGTTTGGTTAAGGCTGTGCAGGAATAAGTCATTAGTGAGATTCTACTTGCAGTAATAAATATGTCAAAGGGAATGAAGTTTAGATTTTTCACAATTGATGACTGACGTGAGGGACGGGCAATGCGATGCTGACTGGTACCAGTGTGCTGCTCTATTTGCACTATTCTGATTTTGACACTGTCACTGCCAATTCCGCTATCTTGAGCACCACTGTACAGAGATGAGGTTTCGGCAGTGCTTCCATCAAATGTATCCACTCTGTTCTGTTCTTGCTTAGAAACCTGTGAGGAAAAATATAAGTTTAAGTTACCTTCCAAGTGTTACTATATAAATGGTACGATATAACAACACTTAAAAAATGAATCTACAATAACCAAAATCTTTATCTACCCTTTTCTTATCATCTAACAATACCCAAGGGTAGCTTTATGACATTTCCATTTAGTCTTCCTGCTAGGGTCCCCCAGGCCCATCATAGCATGGGTTCTTGCCACTCCCAGCACTTTATGGTTATGGTCATGGTGTAACATTTTTTAAAAGTGCTAACATCTTCATAAATTCCATTTTTAAAAGCTGTGTAATATTTCAATTAGTTCAGCTATTCATGGATATTAAATATTCAAAGTTTTCAATTTTTACCAATAAGCATTTAATGATATTGTTTTTTGACTGTTTCCCAAAAATAGAACTGTAAGACATATTATGAAAAAATTTGAGGTGACATACACTGTGAAAATCATTTCAAAAGGACTGTACTAATTTATATTATCACCAACAATGGAAAAATATTCCCTAAAATACTGAATATTTTTTTTTATCACTTTTAAGACTCTTCTTTAACAGGATTGGTAAATATAATATCAGTTTTCCATAAGTTACAAATTACTACAAGGTGTCTGCACAATATTAAATAACTGGTAAACAATGCAAGACAATGGTGTAATCAATGAAAATTTAAAGCTTTTCAATTACTTGTTAATTGATTTTAAAATTGTTGAGGAAGACACATTGTCAGAGAAGTCTACATTAACATTTTCAAACAGAAGCAATGTCTATTCTTTATGGAAAGACTATTTTGTGTGTGTGTGTGTGTGTGTGTGTGTTTTAAACAATCTGTTCCATGTTGTTTCCCTCACTAAAGCACCCTTTCTGGACTTGATTTTGGTGATAAACATTTAGTGACCCACCAATACACAGAACAAATATTATTTGTCTAGGATGTTCACTAAGATCATATAATTCTAATTCACTTCTAATACATAGAATTAGAAGTACTTGCTAGAAAAAATAGGCAAGAGAAAGATATAAAAGAAATCTAACTGGTATAAAAGTAAAACTATAACTAATTGTAGACTATACAATTACAAATATATATATATATATATAGTTATATGTGTATATATATACATACATAAAAAACTCCAGTCTCCATTAAAAATGAAATAAATCAATACAGTGAAGTAGATTATAAAATCAAAATACAAAAAATATGCTGCATTCCCATCTGCAACAAATAGAAATCAAGAAGATAATCTTATCTATAAGACATTAAAATAGGATGAACTACCTAGGAATAATATAACAAAGGAGGTGAAAAACATATACAATGAAAACTATATATTGTTAGAAATAGACACAATGATTTGGAAAGGTACTCCTTGCTCATAGATTAGAAAAAATAACATTGTGAAAATGGCCATCTTACCCAAAGCAATATACAGTCTCAACATAATGCCTATCAAAGTTTCAACGCCATTCCAAAGAAATAAAAAAAAAATACTGAAATTTACATGGGATCACAAAACACATGAATCTGAACAGCCAAAGTAAATCTGACAAAAATTAGAAGTATTACTTTACACTACAAAGTTAAAATAATCAAATTAATATACACTGGAATATAGACAGGCACAGATCAATGGAATAAAACTAACAACCTAGGAATAAACTGCACTTATATGGACAGCTAATTTTCAACAAAGACCAAGAATGGGAAAGGAAGATTTTTTCAACAAATGGTGATGGAAAAACTATGGAGCCATGTAAAAAAGAAACTAAATCACTATGTCACACTACTCACAAAAATCAGTTGAAAATGGAGTAAATACTGACAACCACAAAATATATAGAAGAGGTAAAATATTCTACAACATTGGCATTAGATATGTCTTTGGTGATCTGACTCTGATGGCAAGAGAAACTAAAATAAAAATAAATGAATGGAACTACATCAAACTAAAACACGTCTGCACAGCAAAAGAAACTATCAGTAAAATAAAGATGCTCTACCAAGTGGAAGGAAATATTTGTACATCATACATCCTATGAGGGGTTAATATTCATAACATTACAAATCTACAAATAGCTCATCTAACTCAACAAAGATTAATTCATAATTAAAAAATAGGTAGAAGAGCTAAAAAGGCACTTCTCCAAAGAAGCTATACAGATGGTAAAACAAGAAAATGAAAAAATGTTCAACATCACTTACCCTCAGGGAGATGCACTTCAAAACTAGAATGAGATACTGATATGGTGTGATGCAGCCCCCCCTCCAAAAAAAAGGTGGAGGGGGGTGCCATTAAGAACTCCAGGAAGAAAAATGGTGAGATAAGACATGACTTGAAGGCAAGTATGGGAAGAGTACAAAGAAAAACAATTCTATACACTGTTGGTGGAAATGTACATGGTCCCACCCCTACAGAGAACAATACAGAAATTCCTCAAAATAGATCTCCAGCTACTTCACTCTTCAGTATCTATTCAAAAATCTACAAAACACTAATTTAGGGATATATGCATGTATGTGTTCATTGCAGTACTATATACAATAACCTAGTCTAACAACCTATGTGCCTAAAGGCAGATGAGTAGATTAAGAAGTGGTATATTTATATAATACAATACTATTCAGTTATCATAAAGACAAACACTTGCCATTTGTGATAAAGTGGATGGAAATGGGGGGGTGTTATGCTAAGCAAAATAAGTCAAAAGGAGAAAGACAAATACTGGGTGATTTCACTTATATGTGGGAAGTAGAAAAAGAATGAGACAGACAAAACTACACAAACACAACTCTTGAAATCTGGCTGAAGGCACTTAAAGGGGAGGAAGCACAGCAGACTATGGTGGAGAATTATGACTGCTTAGGTAGTGAGTGTGGTTTGGTAACATACATACTAAGATACAAACACATCTCAAATTATACTTATCTAAGAATTCCCCTCTCTATTCTTGGTGACTAATACTACTATTAGTTTATCCATAAGATGTTCTGTGCCAGCAGTATCAGGGTTTAGGTAATCTATATGCTTTGGAATCAGAAAGATATGAGTCAGTTCCAGTATGTTCTGAATGCATGATTTTGGACAAATTACAAACTCTCTGAGGTTATATAACTGTTAGTCAACACAGGAAAATAAATCTAACCTCAAATAGTAGACGGATTCAACAAACTAAAATACCTAAAGAGCTCATTATAGTGCCTGCTATATAGTAAGCACCCAACAATGCAATGGGTAACTATTATGAAATCTGCCTTTTTTTTTTTTTTTCTTTAACCAGATTAAGAATTCCTGGAGGCACTGACTGGGCATGTAATTTTGCTTCTGTGCAGTTCTAAGAAGTAATGTAGCAAAGTGAGAACCCATACATTTTTAATATTTTAGTATCTGATACAATGTTAAATGGGAAAAAACTGTTCTGGAGATTAGAAGTGCATCAGTCAACACAAAAACACATATGGTTGCAACTTCCCTTTACTATGTACTCTTATATAAGTGTTTCTGGACATATTCTCAATCTGTATTCTCCATCTTGTGGGCAGATCTCTCAGTCTTTGCTGGGTCCTCAAATTTACACTGAGGTCATTAACCAACTTACAGAGCTGCTCCAGCATGAAATGAGTAAATGTAGTAAACATATATAGTAAGCACTTGATAAAAGGTAAATCAAAAATAAAATCACTTTGTGAAGATTTCCTCAACCTTTCCAGACAGTGCTAATTTTTCTAATGCCTATAAACAAAGTAACAATACATATCACTCCTTACAATGTTTTGTATCTCAGAGGAAAGTGTTTCTGATTTTCCAAGCATTGTAGCACATTATTTTCATTTTCTTACTATTACAAATCTTTTTGGGGGGGGAGTGTGGGAGGGGTATTGTTACTCCCATTTTACAGCAGAGTAAACAGAAGCTTAAAGAGATAAGCCAACAAATACAAGATTAGAAAGCTAGTAGGCTATGTAAGAAGGGCTACCATCCTTAGCACACACTATAACTACTTATCACATAGTAACATAGGACAGATTAGTAAATGCATGCTGATTTAATAAATGAATATATTTAATTATCAAAAGTAAAATTAAGGTAATTATCAAATGAGATTAATGGTTTTTCATCAACCCTATTTAAAAATTTCAAATATATCCCCCAAATTCATTACTAAATAGACATTCTCAAATATGTGAAAACAACACTGCCTGCATTTTGAGGGATCACAAACAAAATATATACATAACAAAAAATCCTTTAGATTGAGTTACATTGCAAACTCATGTGAAGAACTCCAGTATTTTTATTATCTTAATCAGGGAAGACAATCATGATTAGTTATATGAGACTGTACTTTTTACACAAAGAACATTGTATTTTGACTTACAGACTTGTATTTAAATCTTTCTCCTTTTCCGAAGTGGAGTAAGGGTCCCCATATGTGTTAACATGGTAAAACAAACTATGCATAGGTTAGCATAAAGAATGTTACTGTCCTCCCTATTACACATTGAAATTGCCATGCTAAGATTAGTGAATGCCAAGTAGCCTGATATTGAGGTATAAATAACCAGCAGGGGCAGGATGGCAGCTATCAGCTTGGGTCACACAAGTTTCTGAACAGAAGTCAGATGGTAACTAATTCTAGTTACTACTGAGCAGAATGGAATTTGAACCAATGACCCAGAGATGAAAGAGTGACTTTCAATGAAAAGAAAAAAGTCAACCCTCCCAGTACTAAGAAACAGAATTCTTAAAACTGGGTTAAAAGCCAAGACTTTTATCTATTATTCTAAGCTTCCATACTATTTGTAGAATTGAAATAAATAAACTGGTGATTTTTAGACTTATATGAAAGTCCAATGATTTGTCACCAGTTCACTGCAGAATTTATCTATTATATTGAAAAGTATCTGGTCTGCTATTGAGAGAAGTTTTATAATTAATTATGTGTGCTAAGCCTTAAACTTGGGCATCAATTTACTGTTCTTCTGTGGAAAAAGAAAAGCCTACAATGGAATAACTGAAAATAACTTTTGCTTTATTATTATCCACGGGACTAATAATTTAAATTGTCAAAAATAGCAATATCTGCTTGCTGTTAGTGACTGCAGAAGAAACATGTATCTGTAGGCAGTGCTGTTACATACAGCTCTCCCACTCTTTACCTAACTTATTTAAATGGAACAATAAAAGTTTTCTTTAATTAGCTACTGGTGTGCATTAACATGATCATGATTAAACCATAAAAACCAACTGTACATTACTCTGGTCCCCTCTTCCATATGTTTTGAATTACTCTGTTTGAAAATGTACTTTGCGTCCCTTTTAAAAGTTCAACCTTCTGCTTTCAGAGAATTAAATGCATATTACTGTAGTGAAGAAGATAATGTTTCAGACCTCCAGGCATATATTAAACACACTGGCAGCACTTGAGACAAAATGCTTTACTTATTAGATACTTCCTATTCTAAACAGTGTCATCAAAGGCTAAAAACAAAATCCATATAAAAGCTGCACAATGCTTCCACACAGAACCTGTGCCAAAATCCCTGTACTTTCCAACTAATGAAGAAAGGATGTGTACTCTTAACATATGAATGTAAGATTTTCCAAGCATTCACTTTAGGAAACTGGGCTATTGATTCCATATGGGTTATGTTAAATGAAACTGTATTGGTAAAATAACCTTTAAGATATCTGGCATGATAACTATAATTAAACAATATTCAAAAGACTAAAACAAAAGGGAATTTGGTTCCACAATGGCTAATTAAAATAAAATGAAAAAACACAGTATGCCATCTATAAAGATAAATTGTTATTGTTTAAGAACTATTTAAATACTGTTAAAATATACTTTTAGATAAAATCTGAAAGAGCTGGAAAAATATTTGTGGCTTAAAAATGGATAGTTTGGTGAAGAAAAAAGTATAGGACTCTGAAATTTTATGCAGAGATAACAGCTTTAAAGCCTTGAGCACAACCAGATGGTGCTTAAGTCAGAGGAATTCTACAGTTACACTATCAATGGGGTTCAATATGAGAAGGTTTTCAATAGCTAGGAAAACATGTCAAGTTGATAGTTTACTTCTTAGATCATTGCAGCACATTTTCCCATCCTTTCACAGCTATATGGGTGCAGACACCAGCCACACTGGGAAAGGTGTTGAAAGTTGTACAAGTAACGAGGGAGCTGTAGCTAATTTCTCCTTTTAATGAGATAGGTAAGTTTACTAGTTCACCCTGGAGTCTGGTGTCATAGTATCTAAGGAATAGTGATTAAAACCATACTTGAATTTGTGACACTATCAAAAATGCATTAATTTCAAGTAATAGTAATTAGATGTTACTTAGTAGCATTTTGCAATAAAGAAAGATGAACTTGATTCAAATTTCTTGTTTGGTGATATAAACATTTTTACCAGCACTTTCAAAAGTCAGCCTTTTAAAGAAAAATGCTGCAAATTAATGGGCATTAAAAATTTTAAAGAAAAATGCAAATAAATCAACCTCAAAAAAAAGAATGAACATAGACTAAAATATAATTTTTTTGATAATTGTCAAGAATAGGTAATTAGCACATATTCAAATATTTTAATTCACATTTCTCTTATTACTATCTTTTAAATTTTAACAATAAACCAAACACATCCACATATTTTTCACCTTATCATTATAACTTATATAATGGCAACATTTTAGTAGTGTTTCCAACATGCAACCATTACTTTTTAACCTTGATCAAAATATCTTTTGCCAATCATGAGATCATTTTTTGCAGCTTAAATGTTATGAGAAAGTCAAGTGTGAAACCACAAAATCCAAGTGACAATCACAACTGTATATCATTGTGACATTTATTCTAATTTTACTGCCCTTGCTAAAATGTAGTAGTGTTTTCAAATAATTAAACATCTTGTCTATCGATAAAATCAAATACAAAAAAATGGGTTACAATATTTTAAAGGTCTTACATATTTGGAATTATATAGGAAAAATTTTTCAAACTTGAAAAAATTGTGTGTCTTGCTGTCCAAACATATGTAGACATATTCCTTAAGTTTTATTTTTTAGAAGTAGCTGGGGAGGTGCTACTGAAAGAGGCTTTGTATACCTTTAAAACAGAGTCTAAACTGGAAACATTACACAAATAGTACATTGTTGTAACAATTAAATCTTTTGAACTTGAATAATTTAATTCAGTTTACTAACTTAATGAAAGAAAAGTATATTCCTAAATCTCAAATTTTGAGTGATGTCAGCATTATACTTTTCATAAACTTTTAACATCTAAGACATGAATTATAACCGAATGATGTGTTAAGTAAAATTTATATAAGTAAATTAAATCAAAACATTATGAAGAGCTAACCTTGAAGAACTGACCTTGATACAAAACACCTAATCCAGTGTAAATTATTCATGCAATTTTTTTTTATTTAAAAAGTAAACTTTGTTTTTTTGAAAATTAAACTTGTTAACAAGCACTGTACACACTTGGGTACCATGCAGAGTATAGTTTTGGGTAAATACAGAGTGCTAGAAAATAAGGGCTTTTTGTACTTTATTTCTCTTAGCCAAATGTTATACAAGATCCCACATAATATAATTGCTCCCAGTTGGATGGCAAAAAAAAGTTTTCACAATACTGCAGTAATTATGCAAAGAGCAGAACTAATGATATCCATAGCTGCTAAACAGATAGAATGGTAAGGAGTACTATAGTTTCAAATTTTCCCTTTCATGAAGTTACTTTTCGGCTCTTTGAAGTAACAGTATGAGGCCACTACTGCCTGCTGAGTATCAGTTCACATATTCGCTTTTAAAGACCAGTACTAACTGCTGTAAAAACAGCATGGAGATAGTTCAGGCAAGGTTGTGTTTTACTGTGGTCTGTGTTTGGTCTAATGTTTTAATTTAAGTTGTAAATTATGAAAAGGGACCAGTTCTAGTGCTAAACTGACTGTAATACCTAGATCATTATCAGTGTCTGTTTCAATATAATAAACTGAAAAACAAACCTGAACATACATCAACCTACCCACACATGTGAGTTCAAATCCTACTAACTGTGATTTTATTGTAGTGCTGACTTTCAGACTTTTCTCTGTCTGTCCTATTCATTTTACACAATTTCACAGGATAGGCTTATTTTCAGGAGCTTCTAAGTTCATGAAAAACTTTATTAGCTCCAGGTGAAACTCTGCATACAAGGCTTTAACTCAAAAACTATCTCAAGTTCTTTCCATATCTTTCTCTATTTTCCTACATATAAAAGTATGATAGATTGGTCTTTTTCATTCAAGAAGACTATGTTTAATTGACATAATGAACTTTTGATTTTAAGTTAGACTGTTTGCTTTTTGTAATGAAATTAAGATTTTAAAAAAAACCTAAAACGACACATTCTGAGAACTTGAATTTTAATCAAAACAGATGACTCTACATCAGAAACAACCTTCTTTGAAATGGACATGATGATAACGCTCAAAAAGAGGCTACTGAATATACAAGGTAACTACTCTTTATACTGATGAAATCCAAGGTTCCATGTCAATGTGGAAACCATTTTGTCTCATGGCCGCTTAAAGATTTCCAATAGGATTAAATCAGCTGCAAGTCCTCATTATATCAGGGTTTACAATTTTGTCTGAGTTAGAGTCTGTTTCTCATAGAATTTTACTCAGAGACTGACTTAGATTGGCTCCTTAGAGTTGGTCTGATTTTACTAGAAACAACTGTATCACATCAGCCACTCTCATAAACTTGCCCTAAGATTGAATCAACCCTGACCCTGAAGCAGATGAAAGTTTACCAAGCCCATGCATTCTAAGAGTCACAGAAAAGTTTGCATCTAGTTTCAGCAGCAACGCAGAAGTAGAAATGCTTATTAACGATTCCAGTGGGCCTTTGCCTTGCAACTATAAATCTGATATTCTGATAAAACCGTAGTTGAACTTGGAGAAATTTCTATTGATAAAAATACATACAAATCCTTATTTGATTATTTTATCCCTCAAATCACACATAACCCTTAAAAAAAACTACACAGGGCTTATGGAAACAAACAAAGAGCATGCTTTAAAAAATAATTTTTATTGATTTCTGTATATGCTTTTATAAACCAGTTTTTAAATATCAATGATAGATTATTTTAAAAAATAATTTCCCCTAATATTTAATATAAGTTGAAAAAATAATGAAAATGGTTTATTAGTTAATTTTATCCAGTAGCTCATTTTTCCTACAAAGCAGAATAAAGAGTTTCATAAAAAGTTGAGCTGATTTTTATTATTACAGTAAACTTAGTAAATCTAAATAAGAAAACTGTTGATTCTCTTAACATAAACCTGAATATCAATAGTCTCTACTTCATTTCTGATTTTATTGAAATTCATGGACACATTATAGAATAAAGGGTCTTTTAGAAACTTTTAATGGCTACTCTCTAACTTCAAGATGGCAGATCAACTCCAAACTGAACGAAGGGTTATATATTGACTCTGTTATACTGTCACTCTCTTAATAGCGCAATGAACCTAAAAATGCAAAATCATTAAGATGTTTATGTCCTGCAGTCAATTTTTCCTTTGCAGTAGAACTCTGTTCTCTTCCACTACATGAAAATGATCACTATGCTAAAATAGCCTTCTACAGAAGTTTTGATCATATGACCTCTTTTTTCCACCAGTCCTTAGAAACTTGAAGTATCCTCTAACTTAGGCAGATATTTCCAAGAATAGCCCTGGTCAGCTAGCTAACATGAACAAATTTTCATAAGCTGGTAAGACTCAAGAAATTCTTGCTGTTTTGTGAAAGCAACTTTTTGTATATTAATAAATAAAGGTATTCTAAAGATACTGTAAGGATATTGTGGTCATGAAGGACTGCTTTAAATGTTAGAAAATATATATTATTTTCTCCCAAATATCAAGCATCATGCCTGCAATCATTAAAGTAGTAACCAAGTGTGGAAATACCTGAAAAGACTTTCATATTAAAATAAATGTTAATCACAGATGATATATGATTACAAGCTGATCTTATCAGAATGTCTCTTGCTAACACTAAATTTTAAAAGAGAAAAAAATTTCCAAGTCATAGTGAGCATATACTATGTTCTATGCAATGGCTGGGAATATAGCAGAAATGAAGTCATTGTTTTCACAGAGACATGTCAATGGAGGAAGTGAGACAATAAAATTTTATTTCACATACAAAAAAAATATTCATATTCACTGTGTGGATGTTAGGTATTATGAAAACCAGAGAAAGTCAAAAAAGATTTGACTTTTTTGGCCTAAGCAATTACACGAATGGAGGATGATTTTCCAAGTTAGTCAGTCAACTTTCCAATTTGTCCAGGGGAAATGCTTTAACAATGTGTCTTTCTACAATTTGCCTGTTTCCCCAAGAATCACAAATTACCACAGTGATCTTCACATAGGAACTGATGATACTCACTACCATATCCAATTTTAAAGAATGTTCTAGTTAAATTATGATGTCTCCCTAGCAAGCCAAACCACCAGTCAGCTCAGAACCATTCCTAGAAGGGTTATGATTATAGTTGGTTTTCTAGGGTTGGGCCTAGACCTCATTCTAGACAAATACTTGGAGAAAGAAAAATGGGGCCAAGACATAAGTCATGCCATAATACCAGAAACATCAATGAATGGGACACTGAATAGTTCTTAGAGGATTTGGCCCTAGAAAAGCTGAGACTGACATAATATATGAGCTGAATGGACAAAGGGAAAAAAGGAAAAAAGACTGTTTAGAAGAACTTCCTGTTCTGAATTGCTACTGAGCATATGTGAATATTCCATTATTAGTAGTATGCACCTAAAAAAATAATCAATATATTTAAAAATATCCTTTCCCCAAAATACCACCTTCCCAACATAACTATCTATTATTCATCCCTTTTCAAAAAGTTAAAATAGTGAATAAATCTTCCTGTCTATTCTACCTACTCCCCCCATCAAGCGCTGCTGGTTATTCTTTCATTAATTACTCTTCATATTTCCATTTTATGTTCTATTCCCACTGACACTCCCCATCTTATACTAACTAAATTTGAAGCATTCCTTGGTTTTGTTTTCACATTGATCTTTCCCATTCCTAACCTATCTCATATAAGACTGCAAGGTTACTATTCTTGATAGGGTGCGCCCCCCCCCATTGTCTCCTGTTTAAGATTGCAGATTTCAAGGACAGGTAATGTTAAAATGGGGGAATGACCTTAGCTGGAATTTCCCTTCAGGGGGATGCAGGGGGAAGAAAGAAGTGAAATAGTCTAGGTGAAACAGATTTCCTGGAAGGCGGGAAATCAGGGTATATAAAGGGTGTGCAAACAA
>PVHY01022648.1:0-14610 GCA_004024945.1 Uropsilus gracilis
TGCCCACCCTGCCCCAGGGAGTAACAAGAACTGGGATCAGCAGCTTCTGTCCATGAAGACAGTGAAATTGTTTGCCTTCTCTTGATCTCATCAGAGTCTCCCCAGTTAGAAGCCAACAACTGTCTCTTAGAAAATTCCTTCCCCCTCCCAGAGCTTCTTTCCCTTATCACTCCAACCCCCAAGACCACAGCTGGGGAGGATTGAAGGCCAAGGATGGAGCTGTAGGAGATTCTTCTAGAGGGAGGAAGGATGGGGGGGGGTTCAGTTTAATTTATCTTTATTAATTCATGGGCCTAGGTTTGTCTGACTCTTTCAGCCCCAGGGCCCTCTTTTGGAACATTTAAAGTGCATTCTTTTCATCCTAACCGTCCTGTACTTCATTCTCTTCCTTACTCGCTGCCCCCACTCTTTACGTACACTATAGCCTCTTTCTTTCTATCTTGTCTGCACCCACCCCAAACCCCCTTTAAACCCCTTTTCCTCATCTTAGCCCAAGAAGAAGCTGACCGCACACTCTGACCTGGCCACACCCAAGATGGTGCCTTTTGACCTTCTGCCTGAGACTGAGCCCTTTGACCTGAAGCCTGAGACAGTGCCTGAGCTCCCACCCTTTGACCAGATGCCTAGGACACTGCCCTATTACCCAGAGCCTGGGCCTCTGCCCACCCCAGAGGAACCGCCAGCTGGTGGGGCCATTTAGGGTCTCTGGCTCATATGGGGCCATGGCACGGGGTGTCACTCCAGTCTATCACCAGCTCACCGCTCCGTAGCAGTCAGCGCTGGGGTGGCTAACCGCTTTGGAGCCATAGCCCCCCGGGGCCTGTGACGAAGTTCAGGCGAATGTGGTGTGTGCACTGGGTGGGCGGTGAAGGGAAGGTGCCCTTCTCTCCCGTGTGGTTTCTGTCTTAGTGACGCCATGCTGGAGCTGCACCCCGAGCTGCCTTGCATGAAGCTGCCTGAGACTGTGCATGGCTTCGGCTCTTCCTTCCCTCTCCGCTCTGCCTCATCCTCAGAGATGGGCCGTCTGGCTCCAAGCCTCTTTGGAGAGGGTCCTCATACCAGGCCTGGTCTGTGCCCGCCCTGCTTCTCCCCTCTGCCTGGAGCTGGGGAAAACATTTACACTTATTTTTTCCAGTTTTTTTAGAAAATGTTTTGCAAAGAGATCTCTGCCAGATCCTGCCTTGGGTGGGGCACTCAAAAGCTGCCAACTCCGAGAGGCCTGAAAGGGGGACATTTTAATGGGTTCTGACTTGGATCTTCTAGCTTCCCTATAGCACTGTGTTTTTCACCGCTTTTTGTCATGATGACCCCCTGCAAGAGTCCTTCTAGACATTTTCCTCTTATGTTTCTCTCCCCCATGAAGTTCTGTCTTAGTCCTGAGACTGCTGCTCCATAAACTATTGCAAAAGACACACACACACACACCAGTTTCTACCCATTAGGGAGCAACATTATTGCTGCGGAGAGAATTGCACTACAGAAGAAAAGGATTCTGAGTTTTTAAGACTTTCCCTCTTTCTCTCCTCCCTCCCAATCTTCATCCTCTTCCAACAAGTTCTGGGCCTCTGAATTACCTCCGCCCCCTCTCTTCTGGTCTTTTCCAGGCAGTGAGAGGGCCAGAGCTGGCTAGCAGTGAGTCAAGAGAGGGTCCCACTTGTAGCCATGACACATTGTCTTTCTCCCTGACAAATGTGAAGTGCCCCACCAGGAGCAGGTACAGAGTAGATGGTCAACTAAATTATCATCGTCTAAGAATCTTCTTCCTAAGCCAGAGGATCTTAAGTTTATCTAGCAGGGTGGGGAGTGGAGTGGAAGGGCTCCTCTAAATTGATCCTGGACTGGTGCCTTCCTGGGGTGGGGAAGCTGTGTATGCTTGGTGGGGGCAGGGGAAGCTGTGCATGCTTTTGTTCAGACCTGGTCATTAAAGGTAATTCTGGAAACCAAGCCTGCTGGGAGTGCCGGTTTTGTTTAATAAAAATGTGAAAACAGAAGCAGAGCTCTCCCTCCTTGCCACCCCCTGAGGCCCCTCCTTTGGCTTAGGAGTTTTGCCAGGGAAGTAGGGGTGGGACAAGGGTGCTGGGCCTGTGTGCCCAGGGTGGGGGGGGAGGTGCTTTTGGATTGTGTTGGTGGTTGTTGTAGCAACAAGCCAACTGGGTGGGCCCAAGACAGCACTCCAAGGCAGTGAGTCATAGGGGAAACCTGGCTTGGGAGGAGAAAAGAGGAAAATTCATTAGTGGAAGGGAAAAGCTAAATCACATGGGTAGACCCTCTCTAGAGACAGTCATCAGGGGCTTAAGTCAAGTAGTTTCTTTCCCAGGTTGGCCTCCCATCAAGAAGCAGCTCCTCTGGTAAAAGCCATCACTGGGGGAAACCTACAGTGAATGCGGTTATAGCCCCAGGTTATCTTCCTGAACCAGGGAAGACACCTCACAATCCAGGTGTTTGCTGCTGATCTCACTGGAGTTGTTCCCTGATCTAGTTTGAGACCTTTTATCAGGCACTAGGAAGGTGGGATTGACAATAAGAGGACTACAATGCCCTCCTCAGGCCTGTTCACCTCCAGTTCAGCTGGCAGAGACCTTAATCTAGGAAGCCAGAGACCAGGAACACTAGCCAGCTCAGCTTTTAGTGGGTGGAGTTGCAAGGGTTGGGGGGGGAGGGTTGGAGAACTGGGGATGCTGGAGTGACTCAGTGAGACAATGTGGATTTGTTTTCCAGCAGCTGGGACTGTTTCCTAACTGTTCTCCACCCATCACCCTTAATCCGTTCTAGCTCATCTACATTGTCTGAACTCAGGGAAAGGAGGGGTTCTCCACTCTCTGGTGGAGTGTAAGTTTAAACTGGGAAGCAGTGAAGGAAGGAGCAGAACCCCATCTTTTTTATATTGGGCTTCCAGGTACTACTGGATGAAGATGGATGAGGACGTGAAGAGTTTAGATCCTAGTGGCTAGGAAATAGTATAAGAGACAGGACTCTGGTAATTGGCAGGGAGGAGTGATTGTAAAAAGAGACACAAAGGATACAATTGGAAATCTGAGTCATGTGAGAGAGGTTGGGACCCTCTTGCACTTGAAACAAGGAAGAAACCCCTTCAGTGGCTTTTACGAGTGATCAGAAGCTTGGGATTAGCACAATGGTTAGAATGACCATGAGAGTAGGAAGCCAGCTATGGCAGGTGGAGACTACAAATCCCAGCATGCCCTGTGCCCAGGTCACCGTGCCTGCTGGGAGGTGTAGTTAAGTAATGAGAGCCTGCAGTGGCTTGGTGCCCAGTTTAGGAGAAGAGGTGGAGCCAGTGTTTCCTCTTTGTCCCTGCTAATGCTATTGACCGGGAGGGAAGGAAGTTGGGAGGGGGTGTTCCTAGTTTTCAATGTAAACCAGGAAACTCTGGGGGGATGTTGATGGGAGGGAAGAGGAAAGAAGTTGGGGGCTGGGGAAGAAATTTCTGTAGCAGGTGGTGCAGAGTTACTAAAGGGTCAGTGTGTACATATGTGTGTACCTGTGAGTGGGGTCACCTCACGTTACCTTGTTTTTGTCAGGTGAAATTTTCTTACACTTCTAGAAATCAACCTTCAGAGAACCCTTTAGAAAAATTCCTTCATCCCTTCTTAAGTTCCTAAGGAGAGTCTGGGCCAAAGAGATCAGTTTCTGTTTTGGGCTATGGTCCTTTTCCCATTTTGTGCACAGCCTCCCCTGCCTTGAGGAGGGTGTGGGAAGAAGGGGGTGATCCTGAGGTTTTGAAATGTTGCCCGGGGTCAGATCTTGGAAAATCTTCCTGGAATGGAGAACAGTGCTAGTGCTAGGTCATCCAAGGGGAAGAGGGATGGATTGGCTCCTGTCTCCAGGATGTTAAGGAATCTGGCCTGTTCCTGGCTACTTGAACTTCCATTGAGGGGCCGGAGGGGGGGAACTGGGGAGCAAGAATGGAAAAGGAATCCCTCCCTTCCAATCAGGGATGTCAGAACCAGGACAAATGTACAGGTCAGGTTAGGGAGAAAACATGTTCTCGGCTCCAAGTCAGTTCTTCCTCTTTGCTTTATCAGTCTCTACAGTGTGAGGGTAGGAGTGGGGGTTGTGGGACATGCACAGAGTTGGGTGGGGGGAGGATGACCACTGGTGGAATCCAACACTGTGAAGAGGACAAATAGTGGGGGCATGGGCCTCAGCAATCCTAAGCAATTCTATGACAGTTCTGAAAGACACCCCCTTTACCTTGCCTTCAAACCACTGTCTGGGGAGCCATCTGAGACTGGGAGAGGATTCACCTCATTATTCAAACTAAACACATCCCCAACCCTCTGCTTTTAGGCTTGGCTCGGGCAATGAGTGACTTGGCGCACCAGAGGGCGCTCTGCTCATTGCCAAAGGTACGTCTTGCTCTCCAGGACGCTGAGGTTGAGGAGTGGTTTAAAAAGGATGAAGGGAGGTCAAGGAGATTATTGGAGGGTTACAGAGACTGGGCCAAAGTGCAGTTATAATGCAGGCCAATCTCTGGACCGAAGCTTCGGTTTCCTCCTCGACCTGTCTATATAGTTGCTTTTTATCTACCCGTACTTGAGGGCTCCCACCTGGAGTTGGGCTCTGCGGCCAGATGCTGGGCTGCTTTTCCATTTTTACCTTCCCTCCCTCCCCAGGATGACCACCACCCTGAGACGGGTCATTCTGGCTCCTATGGCCCAGCGACCCCCCCCCACGCTCGCTGTGCAGTCCTCACGGTGGCGCGTGCCTGTAAGCGCCAGCCTATGAAGCGCGGCTGGGACTGTGGATCACGGATTGAGTCCCGCCCGGGGCAACATAGCGAGGCCTAGTTCCGAAAAAAAAAAAAAATTGCTGGGCATGGTGGCGCCTGTAATCCCAGTTCCTAGGAAGCTGAGGCTGGGGATTGCTTGAGTCTGTGGTACCCCAGGCAACGAGAGCCTGCGGTTCCACGGGCAAAAATAGCGAGACCCGGTCTCAAAACAAACAAACAAACAAACCAAAGCCCTCCTATCTGCCCCCTTCATCTCTTGCTTCTCCCTCGCTTTAGGATGAAGTGAAACTGCCAGCCAAACTGAGCATCAGCAAGTCACTCAAAGAGTCGGAGGCGCTGCCGGAGAAGGAGGGCGACGAGCTGGGCGAGGGCGAGCGGCCGGAGGAGGACGCCGGCGCGCTCGAGCTGTCCTCCGACGAGGCGGTGGAGGTGGAGGAGGTCATCGAGGAGTCGCGCGCCGAGCGCATCAAGCGCAGCGGCCTGCGGCGCGTGGACGACTTCAAGAAGGCCTTCTCCAAGGAGAAGATGGAGAAGACCAAGGTGCGCACCCGCGAGAACCTGGAGAAGACGCGCCTCAAGACCAAGGAAAACCTGGAGAAGACGCGGCACACCCTGGAGAAGCGCATGAACAAGCTGGGCACGCGCCTGGTCCCCGTCGAGCGGCGCGAGAAGCTCAAGACGTCCCGCGAGAAGCTGCGCAAGTCCTTCACGCCCGACCACGTGGTCTACGCGCGCTCCAAGACCGCCGTGTACAAGGTGCCGCCCTTCACCTTCCACGTCAAGAAGATCCGCGAGGGCGAGGTGGAGGTCCTGAAGGCCACCGAGATGGTGGAGGTGGGCGCCGACGAGGAGGAGGGCGGCATGGAGCGCGGCGAGGCCGCCGACCTGCTGCGCGGAAGCAGCCCCGACGTGCACACGCTGCTGGAGATCACCGAGGAGTCGGACGCCGTGCTCGTGGACAAGAGCGACAGCGACTGAGCGCGAGGCCAGGGCTGTGCCCGGGAGGCCGCGCCCCTCCACACCCCGCCCCTCCCCCCCTGCCCCCTTGCTGTTCCTCTGAACTCTCCAATTCTCTCAGCCCCAAGCAGGCTGTGATGTTTCTAAATTGACACCCTCCCTCCCCGCCCCCTCCTAGCTGTTAAGAGCCTCCCAGCTGTTTAAGACGAGGGGGGCGGGGTTCAGTCCCGATTTGGGCATTGCCTGGGTGGTGGGAATGGGGAGTGATGGTATCCAGGCTGTCCATGCTGGGGATCCTAAAGGAAATAGTCGTTCCATAGTTGCTCCGTCCTTGGTGTCTACACGCCTCCCCCCACCCCCACACACTCACACCCAGCGGCTGCCATTCCTGCTGACCCAGCTCTGCCATCCCGACTCCTGGAGACTTTAAAGCCAAAGCTGCCATAAAAGGAGAGGGGAACCCCGAGAGCACCCTTGCCCACATGGGGCGCCCCTTATCGGAAGGGGCTCAAGCTACTTGAAAGTAGCTTCTGGGAGAACCTGGGGTAGTGGAGAGGGCAGTGGCCGTGACCCTGGCTACATCTGCGAAGGGTCCCAGCCAGGAAGCCCAGAGTGAACAGACCCCTGGGGTTAGGGTGGGAAACACTTGCACGTTTGGGCACCTGCACACAGAAGCACACATAGCACACGTTTATGGTTTTGGGAAGGAGAAAGGGAAAACAGAAGATGGAAACTAGTGGAGAGAGGGAAAATCCTGCCGTTAGCAGAATGAGAAACACAAGACAAGAGCCCCCTGTTACAGTGTTCTCAGAGGTAGCAGGATAAGGGGGGTGCATGGTGTGAGAGGTAGCAGGATAAGGAGGGGGTGCATGGTGTGAGAAAGTAAAATGATCCAAATAGAAAGAGAGGTAAGCTTGGGCTCATCTCTTGTTTGGGAGGGATCTGCATGGCATCCCTGAGGGTGGCCATTTCTCAAAGCCCAGAAAATTGGTCCCAGAAGGGGGCAGCAGAGAGCTGGAAGTTAGGCCACTGGACCTGCAAGGAGCTCACCTCCAGGCCACCAAGCTGAGAGCCTGTTTGCTCCCTTTATGTGGCGCATCCCAGCCTCTACCCTGGCAGTTTCTTCTTGACATCCTTCCCTAGGGCTAGTCAGAAAGTGAAAGAACTTGCCAAGATCTCTTTGGTTTCCTTGCTCCTCTGGGTCCCTTTCCTGAGACTCTGGCTGTAAGAGGGTGCCGTGGCCAACTGAGGTCCAGATTTCTGACCAGGTTCTCCTCAGGACTGTCCTTATGCTTCCTCTGTAAAGGCGGCTTGTCAGGAGCCACGAGATGGCTCCCCTCCCCCCAAATCACAACCCCAGAGGACTGAAGGCCTCCTCCCTCGGCCCCCTCCTTTGCCTTGTCTTCCTGCTCTGCTTTTTTAGAATTGCAGCTAATTGTTTTTGTTTTAAGGGGGGGAGGGAAGGAGGGAGCCTGGGGACACAAACCTTTTTTTTTTTTATAATACAAGGCTTTGCTTTTCTTTTTTTTTCTCCTTTTCTTGGTTCCCTTCTCTCCACTGAATGGTTGGTTGGAGATGGTCAGCTGAGGGAGGACGGGGATTGTGGGACAGGGTCCCTTGGTGCTGATGGGCTGAAGGGGCCTGAGGTGTGGGCGGATACAGTTTCCTGCAGCTGCTGGGGAGCTGCTCCTGTTACTGTGTCTTGGTGAACAGCCCGACCAATAAACCTGCTTTTCTAAAACATCTGTGTTGGGTTGTCATCTCCAGATCTGAGTTGGGTTATCTCCAAGGTGTTTATACAGGATGCATTACAGAAGATGTGAGGGGCTTGGGGGGGTGGGGAAAGAGAGGGCTTGTTGTGTCAACTTACTACACTTGCCTTCGAGTGGGGAGTTACCTGGAGGTGAGGGATATTTCCCCCATGCAAGCAATGAAGAGAGAGCTGGTCTTCCAAGGGGTGGCCTGGCCTCACATTCTGGGAAGGGTCTCTGTGTCTGGATTCCATTAGCCTGCGTCAGGGCTTTATCCTTCCGGATATTCCCTGTTCCTCTACTCAGTCTGAGTTTACCCCCAATACACACTACAGCTTCATGGGCCTGGAGGCAGCCTAGGGGAGGGGATGGGCCAGCCCCTAACTCAAGAGGACAGACTCCAGGCATGCTACATGCCAGCATAGTATTCTCCCCATAACCTTGGGATGGGTACCTGTTTCTTTGTGCTACCTTTAGAGCTACCCCAAGTGGCCAGCCCTACCTCTCCACAGATTATGGATTTCCTAGAGCAGTGAACTTGTGTAAAGAGCGGGACAAGGGAAAGTGAGGAAGGATGAACAAGAGAGATTGAACTCGGCCAAAGAGGCTGGGACTGAATGTAAGCATGAACCATCCAGCAAATTTATTGTCTTGGAAAGCTTTTTCTACAGTGTAAAAAAATGGTTTACAACTTGTTAAACAAGGGAGGAAGAAATAGCTTAGGAGAAATAAGATTAGGCAAAATGCTAGTTCCTGTGAAATACATGGGAAAGGGGATTCATTCATTAACTTGTTATCTCTTAGGGGATGTCTCCAATGGTTAATATCAGAGGGAAGGGTCTCTGTGTCTTATCTGTAAATGGGTACTGCCATTTACAGATAAGAAACCCATCAGAACCATTTCCAGTGTGCTGGAATGATGTTGGAATGAATAAGGGTGGGCCCTTATTCATCGCATTTTTCTTATTAGTTCATGGTGTCCCACAGATTCTCATTACTCTGTGGGTTCTTCCTGCATCAGAATCACCTAGGAAGGGTGGTCCTAATAAATAATGTCATTTCTAGAGCTTGATCCTGGCCTTCTGCCACTACCTCCAACAAGCGGAGTCCTTCCTCTCAAGCCACACAGCCCCCCCTAACTCTCCTGCCCAGTGGCAAGCATGGCCGAGTCCAGTTCTAAATCACCCACAAAAGGTTGGCTTCCCACCAGAACAAATAGAAACTAATGCTGAAAATTCAGAGCCTGGGCGTCAGGAAACTCCCCTTCTAGGAAAAACTTACCAATGCTCCTTCTTCCTCTGGGAGCCAGATGTTAGCTGTGTGAAGCTGGGAATGACATCAAGACCCCCGTTGTGAGTAATAAGCCCAAAGGAAATCAGGAATGGTCTAGAATATGAGTATTTCCTGAACTTCTCTTACCCACAGCAGTCAGGCTCCTGGTCCCTCTTCCTTTCCTTCCACAAGTCACCCTCCTCCCTGGTCCACTAGATTCTCAATCCCACCCAAGTTCCTTGGCAGCACCAGGTCTGGTCCGGTGCCTACTTGGTTAAGAGCAGCCCTCCTCCCAACAGCCTGCATACCAAGCTGTGCTTCTTTATCTCAGTGTCAGGAGGTCTCCTGGAGGTAGAAATTAATCCTTTTCCTCTTTGCATGTGGTGAGGGCAGGATGGCGGGTCACTGGCATTACTGAAATAATCAACTGCCTACTAATAGGATTTGATGGGCATCCCAAGATCTCATACTACAAAACATCTTTTCTACCAACCAGTCATGAGCTTGTCCATCAGCATTATTTCCCTGAGTTAGAATCAGACAATAAATCAGGGATATTCTCTCCCAAAGTAGCCTATTAAATGTTATCTGGAGCCGGGCACGGTAACTCGTGCCTGTAAGCTTCAGCCTATGAAGTGGCCGGGGCTAGGGATCACGGTTCGAGCCCTGCCTGGGGCCTGTAGCGAGACCTAGTTCCAAAAAAATAGCTGGATGTGGTGGCGCACGCCTGTAATCCCAGCTACCTGGGAAGCTGAGGCTGGGGATTGCTGGAATCTGTGGTACCCCGGGCAACGAGAGCCTGCGGTTCCACCGGCAAAAAATAGCGAGACCTGGTCTCAAAAAAAAAAAAAAAATGTTATCTGGAAGCTGAGGAAATTCCTCTATAACCTCATATTATCAGGGCTCTAAATGGTTAAGTCCAAAGTCCTTATCCCTAAGTGGTTAACTTTGCATCAGTCAGAAGATGACCTTCAATTGCTGTCCCTTAGAATTTTTTTTTTTTTTTGAGACTAGGTCTTGCTATTTTACCCAGGAAACCACAGGTTCACGTTGCCTGGGGTACCATGAACTCAATCCCCAGCCTCAGCTTCCCAGGTAGCTGGGATTACAGACGCATACCTCCACACTCAGCTGTTTTTTGAGACTAGATCTCACTATGTTGCCCCAGGCAGGTCTTGAACTCAAGCAATTCCTAGTCTCAGCTGTGCTTAAAGGCAGGCAACACACCATGCCCGGTTTGTCACTTAGACAATTTGAATAGACTTCAGGTGGCCTTTCTAATGCCGATTTCCAGATTATAATAAACAAATATGTATAATATATGTTAGGTATAATATGTCTATATACAACAGCAACTCAGTTTTCCTTGGGGAAATCAGCTTTCTTTCATTCTCAATTCTGTGCTTCAGGTTGGTTCTAGAAGTGTTCAGTACATGTTATATATGCACATGCTGTTATAGGTATTATATAGTATCGATAATATATGTAATATATATAGTATATATGACATGTAATATATATATATATATATACATAACAAGTATAATTACCTATATTATATGTGATATACATATATTAAAGATATAATGTTGGGACCTGTGGGCTAGAACTGGTCAGGGCTTATGCTGTGAATGAAGAAAATTTCATTTCACTATTATCTGTCTTCAGAACACTGAAGATGGAATGTCATGATTGACTTCAGGTGGGCAGCAGTGTTCCCAATTCCTCCAATATTAACACTAAGTGACATTCTTCTTTTTTTTTTTTTTGAGACAAGGTCTTGCTATGTTGCTCATGGAACCACAGGTTCACGTTGCCCGTGGTATCATGGACTCAAGCAATCCCTAGCCTCAGCTTCCCAGGCAGCTAGGATTACAGGTGCACGCCACCACGCACAGCTATTTTTTGGGACTAGGTCTCACTGTGTTGCCCCAGGCAGGACTTGAATCATGATCCTGAGACCCCGCTGTGACTCCATAAGCTGTTGCTTACATGCACGAGTCACTGTGCCTGGCCTAAGTGACATTCTTTAAGAGATAACAGCAAGTTAATGAGTAAATCCCCTTCCCCCAGGTATCCCACAGGAATTAATGTTTTACCTAATCTGATTTTGCCTGTCACTTATTCCTCTTGTTTGACTCTATAAATAAGACTTATGAGATGCAATAAACTTGCTGGATGGTACATACTTCCATTCAGTCCCAGCTTCTTTGGCTGAGTCAGTCTCTCTTGTTGTCCTTCCTTGTTCCCAGTGGCCCAGATCTGTACGGTATAATAATATATATATTAAAGAAAACATACTTTACAGTTTAAACACTCACCCCAGTTCTTGCTTGTGTGAATTTCAACATCATTTTCAGGGACTCTGCTGAGCGGAAATGAACCACACACTTTCAGGACTGTGGGCCTTTGTTCAGGATGTCCCTCCTCTCTGGGATGCCTCAACCTACCCTCCCAAATTATCTTCTTCAGTTCCTTGTTCATAGAAATCATCTCCCTTTTAGAGTTCCCATAAAACTTTGTCAATAAACATTTTTTGAATGAAAGAATAAATTGCGAAACTTTCTATTGCAAGTGTCACAAACTCACCTGAAACCGGCTTCAGCAGAAAAAATAAAAAAAAACGCCCAAACTTGAAAATAAATGCAGAAGGAATGAATGTCATTTAAAAAGTTCCCAAGTGCCGGGCACGGTAGCGCGGGCTTGTAAACAACAGCTTGTGGAGTTGCGACGGGGTTTGGGGATCATGGTTTGAGTTCTGCCCGGGGCCACACAGTGAGACCTAGTCCCAAAAAAATAGCTGGGTGTGGTGGCACGCGCCTGTAATCCTAGCTACCTGGGAAGCTGAGGCTGGGGACTGCTTGAGTCGGTGGTAACACGGGCAAGAGCCTGCGGTTCCATGGGTAAAAATAGCGAGACTTAATCTCAAAAAAAAAAAAAAGTTCCCAATAATATGTCAGGAAACCCAATCTAAGGATATCTGGATACAATTTTTGATGTATCATTAGGAGTATGTTTTGCTCTCTTGCTTTTTCCTCTGAGTTCCCTAATAATTGTATTTACAGATGTACTGGCAAAGAGGACCATAAAACCCACAGGCTTCTGGTCTAACAGAAGATTTGTTTCCATAACCTTCCAAACAATCTCAGATATGACTATCATTGACATTAATAGGTCATATATTCAAATCACTCTACCCCGACCAAATCTGGGTCATTTCTAGAATTCACCTGAAGCACAGAATTGAAAATAAAGGCAGGTTGATTTCCCAAAGGAAAATTTGCTTGCTGTTATCAACAAGAAGGGGAAGAGGATGTTGGGTAGACACAGTCAATGTTCTTGCAGTGATCTGGATGGGATACTGAAAAGACAATAAAAAGACAGTGTAAGGCTGGGCACGGTGGCTCGTGCCTGTAAGCTTCAGCCTATGAAGCGGCCGGGGCTAGGGATTGCGGTTCGAGTCCCGCCTGGGGCCCGTAGTGAGACCTAGTTCCAAAAAAAATAGCTGGGCATGCACCTGTAATAGTGGTGGCATGCACCTGTAATCCCAGCTACCTGGGAAGCTGAGGCTGGGGATTGCTTGAGTCTGTAGTATCCCGGGCAATGAGAGCCTGCGGTTCCACGAGTAAAAATAGTGAGACCTAGTCTCAAAAAAAAAAAAAAAAAAAAAAAAAAAAAAAAAGACAGTGTAACCAGTCCTTGCTTTTAAAGGGCTCATAATTAGTGGGAGAAGCAGATGTTCAAAATAGTTTAAAGGAAATAAATATGTTAAAGAGATGAGTCTAAGAGACATAAAGCAAAATGTAATGGCAATTCACTAGAGAGGGATTAAACCAGCTTGGGGAAAATGGGAAAACTGAATGAGGAAGGGGCTATTAAGTGGAGTTTTAAATGGGTAGCATTTCAAATAGATGTTGCTGGAAGGCAGAGACAATATTTTACTTGCTCTAACAATGCCCCAAATCCCATTGCATTCCTTAATGTTATTTGGTTGAAAGTGTAGGAAAAGGACATAGGCCAAAAGGGGAAAAGAAGCTTTTATTAGAAGGCTGCCAAGCTAGCCCATGAACTCCAGGAACCACAGCCTGGCGAGGCTGGGAGAAATAGGACTTAGGGGCTCTCCAGGGACTTCTGAGAGGGACTGATGGATGGCTCTCTGTCAAGAACTGACATTAATGGAATTCAGCTCCAAAGGCTCCCAGGCTCTGTGTCTCTCAGTTTCAAATTCCCAGTTCCTGGCAGAGACAATGTGATTTAGTCAGTTAACATCCATGTTTACCCTGGATTTCATGATGTGCAGCCAGGAGGACAGGATCTTGTAAAACATCCCATTTTAATATGTGATCAAGGAGTGGGTGGGGAAGTCCCTTGCAAGTCCTGAGACAGGCAGGACCCAAGAGATATGTATTAAAGCAGTAGGGACTTAGTACATGTTAGCTAAATAAAAGCAGTGATGTGGTACAGGGAAGGCTCTCCTGGTGTAACAGGGCAGGCTGAGAGGTATCCCAAGACCCTGAAACCTGCCTACTCTATATGGGTTCTGTCGTTCACTGCACCAAGCCAAAACATACTCTAGTGTGTAAGATCTTTAATGGAAAGAAACTTGAATATGATTATTGTGCAATAGAGAGAAGAACAGATAAAATAGTTTCCACATCAAACACCCGAAGTTACTCATCTTCTCATAGGTAAATGCCCAGGCAAACAGGGTTGAGTCAAAGCAGGGCCACTGAGGCCTACAAGCTTGTTACAAATCTAAGGCACTTTGGGGGGGTGGGTGGTTGGGGGGACCCATAGGAAAGGGGCAGAAGGGGCCAGACAAATGTGAAAAGAAAAGAGCAAAATCAAAATCAAGTTAGAGGCTGCCATTGTCAGCTTCCCCATGGGTCTCACACACATCTGTATCAAATGTCTCATTCCATGTTCGCCAAGTCCCTGGTACCAGCTCAAGGCCAAGAAGTGCAGTTTCTTCACATTTGTCTCTGCTCTGGGTGCTCCCTCCAGGTCTCCTTCTCTCGCAATCTGCTCCCCAGCTTCTCCTCCACCCTGCTCAGCCCCACTCTTCCTTGGGCAGGCCAGGGAACCTGGAATCTCTCTTTTCCCTGGGAACCATCCTATTACATAGGCAGAGGGAACAGTATGAGGAAAGATTAAGAGGCAGGAAAGCAGAAGGCATGATGGAGGGACAGTTGGTAGTATGAAGGCAAGTGATGGGGTCTTATTGTACAGAGGAAGAGCCACTTTACAGAGGACCCAGGTAAGTCATTCATCTGTGCCTAGTAAGACTCAGCTTGGTGTTGCAGAAGGAAGGTGGCCACTGACAAGCTGGGAATAGATGAATTGGCCAGGGGAGGGAGTTAGGGAGAGAAGAAGATAGAAGTTAGAATTAAGTCGGACATGGTGGCTCACGCCTGTGATCCAAGTGCTGGGAGGCAAGAGGCCAGGGATCACTTGAGTTCGTGGGTTCAAGACTACCCCGGGCAACATAGTGAGACCTGGTCTCGAATAAGCAGCTGGACATGGTGGCGGGTCCTTGTAATCCCAGCTGCCTGGGAGGTTGAGGGTGGGGATCTCTTGAGGCTGGGGATCGGGACTACCCCGGGCAACATAGTTAGACCTAGTCGCCAAAAAAAAAAGCTAGAATTAAGGGAGGGGGTCTTGCAGGTGGGGTGGGGACATGGGGATGGGGTGGAGGGAGCAGCTAAGTAGACTGTGGGATGGGCAGGGAGGAAGGGGCCTTGCTTCTGTTTAGTGCCCTTTCATAGACATTGTCTCAGGTAACTCTGCTGTGTATCAGATGTCCCCTCATCAAAAAAACCTATAACCCCTCCCTCCAGAGTTTTTTTCTCTACAAGGTGGCCAGGATGCTGCCCCCTGTGC
>PVHY01022649.1:0-22093 GCA_004024945.1 Uropsilus gracilis
GATCCCTGGCCCCTGCTGTGGCTTCGTAGGCTGCCGTTTACAGGCCCCAGCCTATTATACCCTCTTTCTTTATCCCTTCTTCTTTCTTTTTATATCTGTTCTGCTTATGACATTAGTCAGCCATGATACCTGAAAGTGTCCACTGGCACTACATAGCCCTGAGATTAAAGGGCAAGGGACATCCAAGGCCCAAGGTAAAAATCTCAGTAGGGACAAAGCATTTAGTGACAGAAGTTGCCTTACAATTATGAGACATAACAGTTGTTGATGACCTAATGTGTGTTTTATGTACATTATGTGTGTTAATTTCACAATCATCTTGCATGATTGAAAGAAATCTGATTCAGAAAGACTGAGGAAAAATTCCAAGATCATAAAGATAGGATGTGGTGGAATTTAATAATAGTCGTGAAAGAGAGCATTTGTTTGAGGGTTTACTTGCTCTAAGTGCTTACATGGATTAACTCAATCTTTATTGCAACTCTGTGAGTTAGGTACTGTCATCACCATTTTACAGTTGGGGAAACCAAGGACGAGAAAGAACCATGGATGAAACAACCAGTGAGTGGTAGACTAAAGATAGGGAGTCCACTTCCACCAACTATGTTCCTAATCAGCATACCCACTGGATTCGAACTTAGATCTAAGTATAATATCCATGCACTTTCTCCTACCCCGCATCGAAACTGGTAAAAATAACTGCACCATCTATAAATCAATCCATTTCTACTCAGGGACGTTTTGCCTCTCTGGCAGAGCTAAGGGAAAGCTCTGGAAAAGTCCACAGCTGTTAAAGCCACTGTCTTTCCAGCCCACTGCAAAATCACCCGTCAGAGAACCCCACCTCCCTGGGGCTGGGAAAGGATCAGGGCACCGTTCAAGTTCCAGCTTTCATTCCGTGAACTTAAGATGCCAGGGCCAGTCCCCGGGGTCAAAGCTTGAAGAGTCGCAGGTGAGAGCAGGCGAGAACCCTCAGGTTGCGTTTCCAGATCCTGGCATTAGGCTCCTCCAAGTTCAGGAGCTAAGTACCCAGCATTTCCAAATCTACAGTTCGCAACCAGCGACGGGCGGACGCCGCAGTAAGAAATGCACCCCTCAGCTCCCCAACTCCAGCCCCGGGAAACCTGATCCCCTGCTCCTGCCCCGTAATTCTCCACCCACCGTGAGCCCCAGAGGAGAATAAGCCTCGACGGGAGAACCAGAGTTCACACCCGCAGCGCGACCCGTCCCGGGGGGAAGCCCAACCACCGACCCCAAACACCCGGCCTCTGAGCGTCCGGTACCGGCTGAGAGGTGGCGGTTCGGTTCCCATGGCAACTGGGCAGCGCGCTGCGGCGCGCTTCCGGGCCAGCGAACGACGCGCTCCAATGACGTCACGAGGCCACTTTCCGGCCGGTGGCAGAGTCGGAGTGAAGTTGTGGGGACTGGGGGCGCCATGGGGGCTACTGGCGACGCCGAGCAGCCGCGGGGACCCGGCGGGGCCGAGCGGGGCGGCTCCGAGCTGGGGGACGCGGGCGCAGCGGGGCAGCTGGTTCTCACGGTGAGAGTGCCCCCGGGGAAGCCGGGGCCGGGCCTGGGCTCGGGGCGGCTGGGCCTCGGGCTCCCGGGACCCTGGCCCGCGGGCGAGAGAACGCGGCTGCCGGGGCCGCCGAGGGTTTGGCGTTTCGCAGTCCGACGACCGGGACTCAGATTCTGGCGCCGCCCTCGTATCTAGGTGACTTGAGCCCGTCCTGTCAGCCCCCCTGCCTGTCAGTTTCCTCTTCGGTTAAATGGAAATGAGTAGCACCCGCCTCCTAAACGTGTGGGGGTGCGAGATAAATGTGGGGAAAGCGCCCGCTACTTCCCCTGCCACAGCACAGGCTCTCGTTAAACGCTGGTTCCCTTCCTCCTGCAGTGCCAGAGGACTTTTGAGGTAGGAAAGATGGGATTTTTGAGGTAGGAGACTTCTCCTCAGTTCCTCCTCCCTGCCAGAGCCTTACGACCTCTGCTCGCCCGCCTAGCCCCCTGTGGGAGAGGTGGTGAACGCCCCTGAGAAAGCGAGACCGCCCCTGAGAACACCTCATACCCAGCGGTCACCTCCGTGTCACCAGCCCCGGTGATATTGTCCCCTTGGTCTCCACAGAACCCTTGGAATATAATGATAAAGCACCGGCAGGTGCAGCGACGGGGCCGCCG
The DNA here is from genome assembly GCA_004024945.1 of Uropsilus gracilis. Classification (NCBI taxonomy): domain Eukaryota; kingdom Metazoa; phylum Chordata; class Mammalia; order Eulipotyphla; family Talpidae; genus Uropsilus; species Uropsilus gracilis. The sequence continues at coordinate 2,176 of PVHY01022649.1, forward strand.
CTCTCAGATGACAACAAGGTAAGTCGCCCTGGGTGGAACTTTCCTCCTAAGACCCTGACTTGGATGGTGGCTTTGGGGTCCGCGCTGCACTGAACTAGGAAAGAGGCGACTCATATTCTGTCATTCTGTGTGTGTGACCTTGACAAGCCTTGTCCCCCGCTAAAGTCATCAACAAAAATGCACAGTAGGGATGGATTAAACAGTGCCCAAGATCCCTAACACTCTGGTTGAGGACTCTAAAGAGGCAGAATAACATGGAGATTACGAAAAAAGTAGGGTTTATAGTAGCCATCTTGTTAGGGGAAAGTGCATCTCAGGGGGAACATAAAATGGTCTGTTAGGATGCTGATTATATTTCTTACCCAGGCAGTGGTTAAACAGACGTTCACTACAGCTACTTGTGAAAGTGTATAAACTTTCCTGTAGAACTTTCCTGTAGAAGTTTTGTTTTGTTTTTTTGAGACTAGGTCTCACTATTTTTGCCCGTGGAACCGCAGGCTCACGTTGCCCGGGGCACCACAGACTCAAGTGATCCCCAACCTCAGCTTCCCAGGTACCTGGGATTACAGGTGCACGCCACCACGCCCAGCTATTATTTGGAACTAGGTCTCGCTATGTTGCCCCAAGCGGGACTCGAACTGCGATCCCTAACCCCAGCTGTTTCAAGACTAAGGCTTACAGGCATGCGCCACCATGCCTGGCTTCTAACTGTTCTAATCCATAAAACACTTTATTGTTTATTTATTTAGAGACTAGGTCTTACTCTGTTGCCGAGGGTTGTCTCAAATCCACGGACTCAAGTGATCCCTAACCTTAGTATCTCAGGTAATTGGGATTACAGGTGTGTGCCACCAAGCCCAACTGTAATCCATAAAACACTTTAAAAATACCTAGTTCACACAGTTGTTAGGTGAATCATGTGCACAGAACCCAGGTGTATAGTTTTCAGGTAAATGCTATTATTTTCACAAAGGATCCCGTGTGAGTACTTAATGGGCTTCTAGGAAAGGCTATTGTTGGAATAGGGTCCCTGACTGTTTCCCTCCCACATGCAGTTTCACAGATCCTGCCATTTCCATGGACCTCCTCCGAGCTGTCCTGCAGCCCAGCATCAATGAGGAGATCCAGACTGTCTTCAACAAGTACATGAAGGTGAGAGGGACACAAGGAGAAGGGCTCTGGGAAGCCTTTTCCTGCATTAGAGTTTCACTGGCTCTTTTCAGATAGCTAAAGGTTTCCAATCCTATGGCCGGGCACGGTGGCTCGTGTCTATAAGCTTCAGCCTATGAAGCCGCCGGGACTAGGGATCGCGGTTCGAGTGCCGTCTGGGGCCGATAGCGAGACCTAGTTCCAAAAAAATAGCTGAGCGTGGTGGCACGTGCCTGTAATCCCAGCTGCCTGGGAAGCTGAGGCTGGGGATTGCTTGAGTCTGTGGTACCCCAGGCAACAAGAGCCTGCGGTTCCACAGGCAAAAATAGTCTCAAAAAAAAAAAAATAAGTAAAATGAAATAAAGGTTTCCAATCCTGAACCCCCAACAGTTTTTCCCCTCTTTAGAAGTACTCAGCTGAGTTTTTACCAAGCTGCTGTGAGGATGAAATGACTTAAATGTAATACACCCAGCACTGTGCTTGGAAAATAATGTGTTTCTATTACCTGTTTAATTATATCACTATGCTTGTTATTTAGAATTCTTTCATAGGCCTATGGATAAACTCATACACATCTCTACCTGGATGTCCCATTCACGTTTTAAACCCACTTTATTCAGAACTGAACTCTGTTTTTCTTCCTAAACCTTCTCCTGTGTTTATTCATTCATTCAAGAAGTATTTACTGACCACCAACCATAATGGCAATAGTATAGGTGCAGTGGGACATGTTGCAGTGAACAAAACAAAGTCCTGGCCTCCTTAAACATATATGCTGTTAGGAAATGCCAGAGAAGAGGTGGAGAAAGTGCCCAGTAAGGAAGAGAGGTGCTGTTTCATAGATGGTAGACAAGAAAGCCCTGTGGTAAGAGGCTATTTAAGCAGAAATCCAAAAGAAGGGAGGAAAGAACAAGGTGGGGGAGGGGGCAGATACCTGAGGCAGGAGTGTGCTGAACATGGTTAAAATAGCAAACGGAAGCCGGGCATGGTGGCGTGTGCCTGTAAGCTTCAGCCTATGGAGCAGCTGGGGCTAGGGATCACAGTTTGAGTCCTGCTCGGGGCAACATAGCGAGACCTAATCCCAAAAAATAGCTCGGTGTGGTGGCACATGCCTGTAATCCCAGCTACCTGGAAAGCTGAGGCTGGAGATCACTTGAATCTGTGGTACCCCAGGCAACGTGAGCCTGCAGTTCCATGGGCAAAAATAGCAAGACCTGGTCTCAAGAAATTAAATAAATAAAAATGTTAAAAAGTAGCAAACTGCCAGTGCTGCTGGAACATTCTGAGCCAGGAGGAGAGGTGATTAGTGGGAACTCCTGCAGAATCTTTGAAGCCATTTGAGGACTTTTTGTCTTACTATGAATAAAATAGAGGCTTTTGGAGAGTTTGGTCAGAGCATGTGATCTGGACATTCTCAAGGTTCACTCTGGATGTTGTGTCAAGAATAGAATTCAGAAACACCGGATAGGAAGCTTGTGAGCTCAGATGTTCATAAAGATGTTGGGAAAGAGTTCTTTCTTGTATTTCTTCCTAGTTCTTCCAAAAGGCAGCACTGAATGTGCGAGACAACGTCGGGGAAGAAGTGGATGCAGAGCAGCTTATCCAAGAGGCCTGTCGGAGCTGCCTAGAGCAGGTGAGAACAAAGAGGAAAGCAATATAGAGGCAAGGGGCCCTTTCTCTCCCAGTGGCTCAGTTAAGCAATGGGATCCCATCATCAATTGTATTTGGGGAAGTGCCTGGCAAGATACAGGGATGCTGATAGGACTCGGAGATTTTGCCAATAGAGCTGTTAACTGCCACTACAGAGGTAGTTGCTGTCACAGGCATTAGCTCATGTGTCAGGAGACACCCTGTACAGAAGGTAAGTTTTAATTCCAAGTTTACGGCTGAAGACATTGTGGCATAGAACAATCAAGAATTCAAATAGCTAAGATCTGTCTCACCTCTGCAAGCTCATGGTGACTTCATCCTACAAGCAGACACAGCTCCTTTGGTGTCCTGGGGACTATGACCCTTTCTGTCTCCTGCCTTCCGAGGTGTGGTCAGAAGTCATGACTTCAGGTCTATAAATGACTCTTGTTCTCAAATAGTAGTGAACCTCCTGTGTCAGCTGTTGTTATGAATAGGATTGTAACATCACCCAGAGTCTGCATTTGACTGGAATTGATCTTTAGCTGTCAGAGATGGAAATTGCTTTGTACTCAGAGCTACAGGGTCTGGTATGCATTCGGTCTTATGAGAGTAATTATCATGAGATGAGGGAGTAACATCTGGCGGATATGTTACCTAACCACTCGGGCCGGGCACGGTGGCTCGTGCCTGTAAGCTTCAACCTATGAAGCGGCAGGGGCTAGGGATCGCGGTTCGAATCCCGCCTGGGGCCCGTAGCGAGACCTAGTTCCAAAAAATAGCTGGGCGTGGTGGCGCACACCTGTAATCCCAGCTACCTGGGAAGCTGAGGCTGGGGATCACTTGAGTCTGTGGTACCCCAGGCAATGTGAGCCTGCGGTTCCACGGGCAAAAATAGCGACACCTAGTCTCAAAAAAAAAGAAAAAAAAAAAAAAAAAGCCTAACTAACCACTCAGGCACAGCTTCAGAAAGGAGCAAGCCGGGGACCTGGCACTCAGCTTTGAAAGGGCAGAAGTCCATCCTGTCAGTGCAGTGCAAGCCGATCTGGTTCTCGGAGACTGCTGAGTGTGAGCTAGCCAATGCGTAGGAGGCTGGCTTCTTAGTTAACCTGGGACTGACTATAGTAGCCATTGCAATCACTTGTAACATCTGCTGGGAATAAAACACAGCAGCTCATGAATAATAGTCTTAGAAATCTGAACTGAATCGTGATTAAATTGAAAAACCTTTACTCTTATTTCATCCCCAATGCTTGCTTGCTTTACATCTTCAACCACTAGGTACTGAGGTCCTACTCTGTGCCCAGTACAGCGCCACATCCAACAGTATGGTGCAAAATGGATGGCGTCCTTCCCTCCAGGGCCCTTGACATTTCTCTGATGATGGTACAATAACCCTCAGGTGACAAACTGAGCTCTGTAAGCCGCAGAGGCAGTGAGTGTCCACTAGAGGGCGAAGTGCCCTGGGCAGAAGTGAGTTAGGAAGGAGCCAGCGTTCTGGTGTTTCTGACTTTGAGAAGTGAGAGGTGGGCAGAGGAGCACCCTGATGATATTGGCGTTAGAAAGGGTCACTCTGTCTGCCACAAAGAGATTGGTTTGTAAGGGAATTTATGAAACTATTTAGGAGTAAAATGTGTTAGGCGTAGCCGTGCTCCATGTATAGTTGGTTCCAGTCACCTGAGTCCTCATGCCCCCTTTCCAGGATTGCTGTCACTGGGGAGAAAGCCAACATTTTGCTCAGTAATGAGGACTCACTAGTGAAGACTGCTGCTGATAGAATTTAAAGTATAAAGTATTGAGGAGGAATTTTCTCATAACGTCATTACCAGCACTAACTTCTGTTAACATTTTGATGTGTTTTCTCCCAGCTTTTTCCCTAAGTTTTTACACATATCTGTTCACTCACTGGGGCACCAGGAATGCAATAGGGTACAAAAACCATCCTTGATCCCTCAATCCCATAATCAGCCGCCACACGGGTTTCTCTGTTCTTTCTGCAGTCAGCCTTTGGGGAAGGTGACTATCACTGGTCCGTTTTATCACTGCCTGTTCATTCTTTCCCTTTGCTTTGCCCTCAGTCCCCATGCCTTCGCTGGAACCTCTCATGAGAGTCACAGTGAACCTCCATGTGTTCACACCTGCGCAACACACTCAACTTCTCAGTGGTATTTGTTGCAGTAGATCATGCTGTGGTTCTTGCCTACAGCTTCTGGATCAGCACCTTCACCCCTAGTGTGTTCAGGCTGCAGTGACTTCTCTTCTGTGGCTCATTCTCATTCTAGGCAATTTCATCTAGTCCTGTGACTTGGCAACCTAGTGCTGGTGATTTGCAAATGGTAGCTTGACCCTGAGCCGCTTCCACTCTTGCCTGTCTCCAGTCTGTTGTCACAGCAGCCAGACCAGTCTTAGAGGTGAAGCCGATGGTGTCCCTCTTGTTTTCTTCCCCTTCCTCCCACCCCCTCCCTCCATATTCCTCCCTTTAAAGCCCTCAATTGACTATCCATTGTTGTTTGCCTGGACCAGCTGTTTCTCTAACTTCAGCTCCGCCTTCCTCTTGCTGACTGCTTGCATTCCAGTTGGCTGGACTCCTTTCTGTTTCTCCAGTGCATCAAGCTGCGGGCCTTTGCACTTGCTCCCCTCATTGCCTGACTCTTTTCGTAACTCTCCTTTAGACTTAGCTCAAATATCACCTCACCAGAGAGATCTTCGCTGGTCACTATCTATATTAGTCTCCCCCCCGCCTCCCTTCTCTACATCTAGTTCTAAATTCCTATCACCTCACTTCTTTATTTCCCCCATTTGTTTTAACCTGAAACTATTAATAGTTAATGGTTCTCTTTTCTGCCTCCTGCTACCATCTCTGCGAAAATCTTGAGTTTTATGGCACTGAGGCCTGATCAAGTTCATCTCTGTAGTCCCAGCCCTGGGATGTGTCTCTTGACATGCATATGCTAACTGAGTCTGCTGAAGAAGTGGTTGAGTGAATGAGCAAATGATGAAGAAATTGCAAATGAGCAAGCAGGGTCTCTGTTCTTACAGAGCTTAGAGCTACCTAGGCAGAGGGTATGCAGTAAGTTGCCACACAAACGTGTACACAGTTGCTGAGAATTGTGCACTCTTCCCTGAAAAGGGATGAAATTTGGAAGAGAAGATCATGAGTTCTGTTTTGGAGCTAGCCAACCTGCAAGATCCATGCGTGGACGTGGGGCAGGCTGTTAGGTAATCCTGGAACTCAGAGGAAAGGCTGTCACTGAAGATAAATGCTGTGGCGTCAGCAGTTTATGCATGTCCATTGCAGCTGTGAGCATGAATGAAGGCAGACAGGGTGTCTAAGGAAAGGAGAGAATGGAACGGTCTTAGAACAGTGATCCAGCAAAGAAAGAGTGAGAGTGGCCAGAGAAATGGGAGGGAAACCAGAGAAGTGTGGTCCCAGGAGCCAGTAGAGTGTTTCCTGAAGGGGGGGTGCAGGGGCTGTCATGGGGGGCAGTCACCTGCACCCAGCTCTTCATGTGACCTGCATGACCCCTGCCAACCTCTCCACACTCCTCCCTGCCAGCTCTCATTAACCATCACTTGCCAGGCCATCTTTTTCTTCTTTGAGCCAAGTCGCTTTTGCACTCCTCCCTACAGCTGAAACACGCTGCGCCTTGGCCTGCTTACAACCAGCTCCTTTGCACAGCTCAGCAGCTGGTGTCTCTGCAAGGCCGGCCCTGGCCACCTGATGAGGTAGCCCTCCCTTGGTGATTCTGTCCCTTCTGCCTGCTTCTGTTCTTCAGAGATTGGTCATGATCCAAAGCCACCTCGCTTGTTTATTTTTTATTATCTGCTCACCCACAGAGTTTAAGTTCCAGGAAAGCAAGGACACCTGCTTGTGCTGTGCAGTGTTGCTGCTGTGACCCCAAACTTATGTGTGGGCACCCGGTGTGTATGCATATTCAGTGAAAAATGGCAGCTTGCTGGGCAGTATGTTACATGAGTGTGTTGAGTTAGAAAAAATATGCAGCATGTATTTACGCGGAGAAAAGAAATGAAGAATTTACATTGCAGTATTGACTGTTAGGTGCCGAGGCTTTAGTTTTGTGGGAGCTTGGGGTTTGTTTTTGTTTCTGTTTTTTTGCTTATTTACACTTTCTAATTTTTCAGCTATGCTCATGAGTTACTTGTTTTTAGAAAGTCAGGTCTCTTTTTTTATGCATAGCTTGTGGTACCTTGGTGCTGATCACAAGAAAGTTCGAGTCCAGTTGAAGTAGATGCTTAGTCACCAAAACAGTGGCTGTTAACACTTGGGTTTCCTTCCTTCAGGCTAAACTACTGTTTTCCGATGGAGAAAAGGTGATACCCAGGTTGCCTCATGAGCTCCCAGGGATAAAGGTAAGTGCCCTGTGTCCTGCTACTGGAAGGGCAAACCAGTCATTCTGGGAGGTTCCATGCGCCTCTCGTCCAGGCGGGTCCAGGCAGCATGGTGCAGGAAGCTGTGGAAGCCCTGCTCACAGAGGGGCCGGGGGCTGTCGTCCAGGAACTCTCTTCCACAGCCCCAGGGACCTGTGCTCCCCAGGCCTTGGCCTCCCACTGACTCCCTGCCCCTTTCCTCCAGCGTGGTCGGCAGGCAGAAGAAGAATGTGCCCACCGAGGGAGCCCCGTCCCTAAAAAGGTAAAGCATTTTTCATCGGGGAAACGCCCGTCATGGCAGGTGGTGCTGGCTTCCTCCATGCACCTTCCGGCCTCTCAGCCTGAGTGGGAAGCCCTGGAATCAGTGCCTCCCTGCTCACACTAAGCATCATTTGGTCTCTTTGGGAACCATCTTCACTGAGTGACCCTGACCTGCCAGTGGGATTGACTGGGGCTTACCACGGGGTCAGTGCTCTGACAGCTGTTCCTTGTGACAGAGGAAGGGACGGCCTCCTGGACACATCCTGGCAAATGACCGGGCAGCCGCCAGCATGGTGTGAGTCGGGGCCCGTAGAGCCCAGGGAGGAGGAGTGGAGAGAGGGGTCAGCGGGGAAAGGGGCCAGGGTTCTGTGCTTAGGGACAGTAGACCCGGTGGTCTGAGTCCACGTGGAGGGAGGGGCCCCTCGCCGGAAGGGTGGGAAGAAGGTGATGAGGAGTTTACTGATGCCAGCTTTGCCCCAGACAGCTCAGCCTGGCTTGACTAAATGCTGGCAGGTTTTACTGTTAGTGTACAGTAACGGGTGTCGTCATTAACCCAAACAGCTGACATACTTTCCCTTTTCTCCTGAGAGCCCCCCTCTGATGAAGACAGAATTCATTTTGCAGATAGGTACACAGAGCATCCAGCTAATCAGGGCCAAAACTCATTTTCAAAGAGTTTTTGAAACGACAGAATTTTTTGTCCCCCAAATAAAGCTTTGTGTGGAAGCCCAGCATACGAAGCAGTAGAGCCAGACTTGTGTGTTCCAAGGGCTGGGGCTTTGAGGAGCCACAGCTTTGATGGGCTCGTGTTGGTCAGCATACCTCAGGTCTGCCTCCCACCTCCAGCAATTTCATGGCTCACAGGCACACAGTAGGCAGTTGTGCTGCTGTCCCCTTTTGGCAGATGAGATTGTAGACTTGCCCACACGGCTCGTTAATACCGGAGCCAGTCCATTGACGCTGCCTCCGTCCCTCCTCTGATGGGGTACTGGGAGGAATGCTCCAGGGCTGAAGAAGAGAATAGGAGGAACCACCAGCAGCAAGCTGACTTGCAGGCCTAGACCTCACCTGGAGGAAGTCACCTGCCTTCTTTTCTTCCAATCAGATGGAAACCAAAATCCTGTGAACCCATTCGCCGAGAAGGCCCTAAGGTATGATGATGGCGCGGCAGTGATTGCGGGCAAGGGAGACTCGGTCAGGTTCTGGGGTTCTGGGATCTGCTGTGGAGACAGGGCCTAGAGATGGAGAAGGAGGCTGGCTCATCATTCCAAAACCATCACCTTCTCTTCTCCTGCCTCTCCCCGCTGGCTTCCCAAAAGGATTCCGAGTAAGAACTAGAATTTAGGCAAAACAAAGCCAGGACTTGAGTCTCTGAGCAGTGATCAGAAATACATACTCAGTAGTTAACATGGACACACACTGCCCTCAATCTTTCATGTGGTTTATCTCATTCTTTTGTGCACATTATGAGATTCTGTGATTCTTCTACAGCTGAAGAGCTTCCTTTTCTTGCCAACTCACTTGGGAGCACAGTTACTTTATTATCTTGTCCACTTCATATACTTACGGCTACTAAGGCTTAAATTTGCCCAGGTTGCTCATTCGCCATCTCATGATGGGGTGATCGCTACAGCCCCTGGAGAAGAGGAGCCATCTTACTGGTTCCTCTGACCCCAGGATCTGGAACCGGCCTAGCAAAGTGCTAGGTCTCTTGACTACTAGGGTGGTGGTAGGGGAGGGCAGGGGGGAGTGTTTCTGTCCTGCCCACCAGAATAAATCACACCTTCCTCGGCCTCTGCACAGTGGGACCCGGCGCGGCTGAACGAGTCTACCACCTTTGTGTTGGGATCGCGAGCCAACAAGTGAGTCTGAGAGCTCTGGCAGTGAGAGAAGGGGAAGCCCTGGGTCCACCACCAGGACTGCAACGGCCGGAATCCTTACCACTCATCTGTTACTTTTCAGGGCCCTGGGCATGGGGGGCACCAGAGGGAGAATCTACATTAAGCACCCACACCTCTTTAAGGTAGGTGAGTGCACGGCATTAGGCTGGGAGCAGAGGGCATTGGAACTCGATGCCGCAGAGGAGCTGGGCGCATGCGCTGAAGTGGGATCTAGTTGCCCCTCCGCCATTAGCTCACCTTTTCTAGTTAACTCATCGCCTCTGTGCACGATAACAGTTATTGTCCTTGCACACTTACTGTATACCACACACGACCAGGAAGCTGTGGCTATGTTATTGCAAGGAACTGTTCTAAGATAGGCGTTGTTATCATCACTCTACAAACTAGACGGGCTGGGAGAGGCCCACTAACTGACCCAGGCTCCGTCGGCTACCAGGCTGCCAGTTGTGTCCATCTCCAGCCTGAGCTGACCACCGCCTTGTGATGGTGTCTGTGGCCAAGACTGGAGTGAGGCGCTGGTTCCGACCCTCTTCAGAGAGGGGCTCCTCGCCCAAGAGCAGCTGTGCTTTAGCTCCACTGTCAGGGAGAACAAGGGCTGGAATCAAGAGTTCACTTACCCTTGGCAATGAATTTGTCCATTTCCAGTCACAAGAGCACCCAGGTGCACTGGCAGAGTGGCTCTGGCTGGGTCCAGACATGTTTTACTGTGCTCACCCCTGCGACTTGGTGCCCCTCATCAGGTCTACACAGCTTCATTGGGGGTCTCAGGGCTCTCTGTCTGCTCCATTCTGTGCAATCCGGGTTCTCTGAAGGGCACACTGCTTCCTCTACTAGTTTCCATAATAGTGCACAAAATTCCCAGCCCCTGAACAAGTTGGGCCACTTGCTACTTCTTCGTTTGCCTCTCTCAGTAGACATACTCCTGCTCACCCCTAGTTGACTTTCCTTCCCAGCCCTTATCTAAGTGATGACCCATCTTCTCTGAGACCCTTGCTGGCGTGGCTCTTCTCTGGATGTGCCCTGAACCTACTTTCGAATTCCCATTGCACGGCAGTCAAGAGTATGGCTTCAGTCCTGAGTCATTTACTTATGAGCTGTGTGACCTCGGGCAGGTAGCTCCACATCTCTGTGCCTGCTTTGTCAGCTTTTAGCTGGGTAAAGCTGAGAGCGCGTGGGAAAGCACAGACTCTAGAAGCACCAGCCATGCCCGCTGGCACTCTCCCAGCTCCCACACCCACCACTTGTAATCTCAGCCCACACTCATTTCCAGTGGATGTTCTTTCTCATGTTGGTCTTTCTCATCTAATGAGTGGAGGGGAAGTGTTTTCACTGATTTACTTAGCTTTCAGTTCTCTATGACAATGAGCATCGTTTTGTTCATTTAGAATCTACTTGTGTTCTTCCTGTAAACTGCCTATTACCTTTTGCCCATTTTCTAGCCTTCAAAGCGTTATTCAAGTTTTTCTTTTTAACTCTTTTTAGTTAGAGAAGTAATATGTAAACCCATTCTGGTGAAAAGATTCAGACACTATTGTAGAAGCTGAAAAAGATAGAAGTCAATCAAGCTCCCCTCCACCCCTGATGCTGACTCACTCCCCTAAAGGTACCACAGGCTCAGTGCCCCCATCCTTGACCTTGAGTGATAGTTGATGTTTCTGAGGCCATGTTACACATGCTGTTCTCTAGTGGTGTGTTTTGTTGTTGTTGTTTTACCCAAAGTTGACTTATTCCTTAAACAAATACTGAGTGTTGAGCAGGTTCACAGAGCTGCAGTACAGTAGTGAGCACAGCACACCCAGTGCCTTACCCTCACAGAGCTTTTATTCTTTTTCTTGGTGCTGCCTGGGGGCAACAAAGTTCTGTGCCTCTTGTGAGCCAATGGCTCCCCCCCTCTGAGGCCACACGAGCACAGCATGCGGGCATTTGGAGTGCCACTCTTGGGTCACACTGGGTCTCTGGGGGTTAGAGACTATGACAGACAGACCCCCATGCGGACAGACAGAGGAGGCGTCATCCTGGCCTCTCCGTCACCAGGCTCCAAGAACTTATGTGCTAATGCCAAGCAAACTGGCCAGTGGGCCACTGCCAATTGGCAGCTTTGTTTTTGTTCAACACAGGATTTTTAGGTTCTCAGAGATAGTTTTAGAATAAGAATGTGTGAAGATGTAGCAGGCAAAGCCTAAAATATTTACTAGCTGGCCCTTTACAGAAGCAGTGGACTCACTGCTATACATCTAGTGGGTAATGTCTTTCTGTGTTATTAAATTAATCCTCCTTTGTTTTATTTTTAACAAGAAACTAGAAGTCAGAAAATAGATGTTCCATAATTTATTTCCTCATCCCCCTGTTAATGCATATTTAAGTTTCTTTTAGCAGCTACGCTGTTATCACTAGTACTGTACCAAATGCCCAAATGGGGGCTGATTCTAAAGGATAAACCCATGGAAATGGGGTTGCTGTATCAGAAAGTATACTTTTTAAATGTCAGCTCATAGCTTGTATGACTTGGGAGTTACTGAGTTTAGTTATTTAAACTCAAAAGAATAATAACAGTTATTTAACACAAAAGGGAATACAGATTCCCCAGTTCAGTCTCTGTTTCAAATGTTCTGCTTATTTTATATAATGCACCCTTCTTGGGTACCTATTTTGTGTCATAAGCTATACTTTTTATGCACTCTCACTCTCTTTTTGTCAGAGTTTTAATAGGAAAAAGTCTTTGATTTTTATACCCATGAAATAATCGACATTAAAGAAATTGTTTTCATTGAGGAAAAAAAAACGTGCTTTGGCATAAATATGTAGACTTTAGAGGCTAAAGCTCAGTCAGAGTAGCATTCTGAATACAACTGTTTTGTGAGCTTTTGTTTTCTTTGGTCAGAATTTAAATGATTTAGCTGGGTGTGGCAGTGCATGCCTGTGATCCCAGCTACCTGGGAGGTAATGACTTAAGAGTAAGTAAATTTTAATAGCTGCTGTTTTCTACCATGACCATACATAGGGCTTTCATTTCATCACTTCCTTTTTTGAGGTAACATGGGTGTCTAGCATTATTTAAGTTCCAGGTGTGGAGCACAGAAGTCAGCGTCCAAAAAGACTAACGGTCACCACCAGAGTCTAGTTCCCCGCTTCTTACTGTTGATCCCTTTGCCCGCCACATCCATTGCCCAACACCCTTCCCCTCTGTTCTTCTGAGGTTCTGATTTTGTCTTGTTCTATTTGTTCATTTGCTCGTCAGCCACATGACTAAAATCACTTGGAATTTGCTTCCTCTACCTGACATATTTCACATTGCATAACAGCTATAGGCCCTTCCATCGCATCACAAATGGAAGGACTCTTGATTTTTTTTTTTTTTTTTTTTTGAGACTAGGTTTCACTATTTTTGCCTGTGGAACCGCAGGCTCTCATTGCCCGGGGTACCACAGATTCAAGCAATCCCCAGCCTCAGCTTCCCAGGTAGCTGGGATTACAGGCATGTGCCACCACGCCCAGCTATTTTTTTGGAACTAAGTCTCGCTACGCGCCCCAAGCAGGACTCGAACTGCAACTCCCTAGCCCCGGCGGCTTCATAGGCTGAAGCTTATAGGCACGAGCCACCATGCCCAGCCTTCTCTTGATTTTTAATGGCTGGGCAGCATTCCCTTGTATATATATAACATGTCTTCTTATCCGTTCATTTGTTGATAAGCATTTGGGTTGTGTCCGGATCTTGTCTGTTGTAAGTCATGCAACTGTGACCATACAGGGGTGCATACCTGCTTGGATGAGTGAGTCCGTGTCCCCAGAAGAAAGCCCAGAAGTGGGGGAATCTCCACATGGGGTTCCACAGTGGATAGAGCCTTCTGCATGCCTCCCACCCACAGGCAGGGCTTGCCTCTGCTCTGCGTCCTCGCCAGGACTTAGGACTTCTTGTCTTTGTGGTAAAGCCATTCAAACAGGAGTGAAGTGATACCTCATTGTGTTTGTTGTTTTTTGTTTTGTTTGTTTGTTTGGAGACTAGATCTTGCTATGTTGCCCAGGATTGTCTCAAACCTGTGGACTCAAGTGATCCCCAGCCTCAGCCTCCTGAGTAACTGGGATTACAGGCGTGCACCACCACACCCAGCCTCATTGTGGGTTGTTTTGTTTTGTTTTTTTGAGACTAGATCTCACTATTTTTGCCCATGGAACCGCAGGCTTACATTGCCCAAGGTACCACAGACTCAAGCAGTCCCCAGCCTCAGTTTCCCAGGTAGCTAGGATTACAGGCTTGCGCCACCACGCCCAGCTATTTTTTTGGAACTAGGTCTCCTTACATTGCCCCGATTGGGACTTGAACTGCGATCCCTGGTCCCTGCCGCCACTATGCCCGGCCCTCATTGTAGTTTTTTAATTTATCTTTTCTTACTAAGTGGCAAGCATCTTTTCCTCTGCCTGCTGCACATCTGTATGTTGTCTCTGGAAAAATACTCAGATCCTTGGCCCTTTCCAATCGTGCTGGGGTTTTGTTGATTTTTTTTTACACATTTTGGATACTAATTCCTCATTTTTTCTTAACGACAGCCCTATAGGTATTAATGCTCTGTTTACAGTTTCCTTGAATTTCTCAGGGATATTACTGCCCAGGTTTCCACCATCTAATGAGTAGTAGAAATCAGAATTGAAGCCTTGTTTGTCTAACTCTAGAAGCAGTCCTTAACCATAGGCTGTCATCCTCCAGCAACCAGAGCACAGTGTCTTGGCTTCTGTTCTAGAAAATATGGTCACCCTGCTAGTCACACATGTTGTAAGATGTTAGGATCATCTTTTAAGAGGATTATTGCTCTAAAATACTAAATCACAGAAGGACCAGTGGCCAGAGACACTATGCTTTGGAGCTAGGAAAGAGGTGGGGTTAGGTGTGTGCTAACCCCTGGGAACTGGGCCCTACTCCCTGACCTCCTGGGCTCGGCTCAGCGTGCTCTGACCTAGTTGGTGAGCCCTCCGAGTCTGCCAGGCCAGGACGAGGTCTTCTTGGTAAGACCTGCTCAAGGGCCAAGATTAAGCTCTGGGACCAAGTGAGAAAGCCTCCTGGCTAATGTCTCCCCCTGGACTTCATCCTTCACAGTATGCCGCTGACCCCCAGGACAAGCACTGGCTGGCCGAGCAGCATCACATGCGGGCAACAGGGGGAAAGATGGTAAGCACTGCTCACACATGCCGTTGCCCAAGACCACCTAGCCTGGCACCCAGGTTCTGGCTGGTGGAGGCAGTTACCTCCAGAACCAGGACACTCAGAGCCTAACGAATGAGAGAAGAGAGACTTGAGGGTTCAAAGGGCCCGTTCCTTCACACTGAAGGGTAGCCGTCATCCCTGGAATCCCTCCTCTGCCCCTAGGTCTGCCACACACACAGCTCCCGACCCTCCCACCTCATTGCTTTTGTTTCAGTTAGACTCGCTGGGCGTAAGAGTGGCAGGTCCAGACACAATGATGCATTTCCCTCTGCCTACTGACTTCACTCATCGGTCACAACACTCCCATCTGACACAGCTATAAAATTATCCCTGAACACAGTACTTCAGACAGCAACCTTGTCCATAGAAGTTAGCACATGGCAGGGAAACTTGTTTGTCACACCTGGCAGCCATTTCCAGAATCACCTCTCCCTCACGAGTCCTCAGCTCATGAGTGCCAACCTTAGGAGAGTCGTCATTGCGTGTCTCCTGAAACCATTGTGGAGGCTCTGTCATCACCTGTGGCCTTGCTCGCTGGACTCGCCTACCTCCCACATGGCCCCTGGTAGAATCCGATGGCCTCGTCTGCCAGTGCACATTCTCCTCCTAGCTGCGAGCACTATCTTCTGTTTCCTTTTACTATTCTATATGTGCTGACACTTTTTAAAAAGATTTCAGGGAACTTAGTACTGACACATAAATGCATTATCACATAAGTAAGAAATGGGGCGGGAAATAAAGACGGGCTCTAGAATGACGCCGTTAGCAAGACTAGCTTTTTTAAAGGTGCTTTTTGTTTTTGACTGGAAAGAACAGTGCACTTCTACTGACTGTGACCTCTGGGCTCTGCTCAAACCCCTGCTCTATCACGTAGCTCACAATGCCCTGCTAGGAAAACAGTTTGTTCGAGACTCAAAGGATGCGTAGTTACTCCTCACCCTCGGCTGGAAGTGCCTCCCTCAGAAGAGTCACTCAGCATCCGGGTGATAAGCTCACAGGAGACTGTCCCTCTGCTGCCCGTGGCGTGGTGCCAAAGCAGCTATAGCTCCTGGGCCCACACAGCCCGTTACTAGACAGCAGAGCAGTTTCTCGTATTTTCCCATATGCCACAAAGTTCAAAATAAACTATTCGCAGCCTCCAGTGTTAACATATGGCTTCCTCCTCCTGATTTCCTCTTTCCACGTGTATTTTGCTGGCTCACTATTTTGTTATCAGTCACCTCAGGATCCTTTTGTAAAAGAGGAGGAAGCTGTAAAGAAATTAGTCACCCATTGCCACCTCCCGCCCATGAAGTTTCTATCTGAGTGAAAGGTGGTCTCAAGGAACTGTCCCCCAGACACCTTTCCCGACTGACTTGCCCCGTCTAGTAGATAGAGTGCTGCTGAGCTGGGCTGGAGTGAGTCAGAGATGACTCCTCTCCTTTGCTGCCACACAGGCCTACCTGCTCATTGAGGAGGACATCCGGGACCTCGCTGCCAGCGATGACTACAGGTAAAGCCAGTGGGTCTGTTCCCGACTCTGCCCCTTCCCTGCAGTCCTCCCTGGGGTAGCCTGGGCCTCGCTCTCCTCCCCAATGTCTGTCTCAGAGGATGCCTGGACCTGAAGTTGGAGGAGCTGAAATCTTTTGTCCTGCCCTCCTGGATGGTTGAGAAGATGCGCAAGTACATGGAGACACTACGGACAGAGAACGAGCATCGCGCTGTTGATGCCCCTCCACAGACCTGAAGCCAGGTGCCCCGGCTGCACTCGGCAGCCTTCCTCAAAGCCCCCTACCCCCACGGCTGAGGCCACTGCTGGGACTGCTCCTACACAGGTCGCGGCGGCATTAAGCAGTGCCTGGGCTGGTCTGCAGGGGCTCCCTACAGGGCACCCCAGACTGGCATGTGATTTGTAAAGTTATAGGGATAAGAAGCAATTAAACAGTTTGTAATAAACACAGAAGGTGTGCCTGCTGTGTGCTCTGCCTCCGGGGCCCACAGAACACGCGGGGCTAGCAGTGGGTCCAGGGGGTGGGACCAGACACGCTGGTTAGACCCACAAGCCCCCACCGTGCATCATAGTATCTGCTGCATGCGAAGCTGGGAACAGGCACTTTGCTGTCCCAACTGCGGTCTGAAAGAGGAATGTAGAACAGAATGGGGTAGCCGCCCCCCCCCCCCCCCCGTGAGGGTGGGGGTGACGGGCCACACGAAAACACAGACTCAAGTTGCCGGGGTACAGCGGACTCAAGCAATCCCCAGCCTCAGCCTCCCAAGTAGCTCGGGTTACAGGCGCCTGCCACAGCATCCGGCTGCTTTTTAGAGACCAGGTCTCGCTATGTTGCCCGGGGTAGTCTCGACCTGCGCACTCAAAGCGATCCCTGGCCTCTGGCCTCCCAGCGCTTGGACAACAGGCGCGCCCCCCTTGAGCTTGTTTGCTAGAAGGGCGCGCGCCGTCCGCCTCTAGTTTTCCCCTCGCGTGAATTTTCCACACTCGGGACCCCAAGAGAGGGGGCCGGGACATTGTAAGCGGGGAGCGGGGCTCGCGTTCCGACGGAAGGTACCAGAGCCTCGGGATTGAAACTCCCTTCCGGCAGCTGGGGCGTGGCTGGGCCGACCCGCGGTTCCCACCCGCAGCCGAGCGTTTTTAAAAGGGTTCAGCTCACGTGGATTTTTTTTTCTCTTGGTCCATTTAATGGTCGGCGTTTTCCAAAGCCCACCAATCCGCTAAGGAGTCGTTAGTTAGAGGCAGCGTCTCCTACCAATCGCCTCTCAAAAGCCCGAGCCCCGCCGCCCAATAAGGTGCGCCCCTGGGTGGGGCTAACAGTTGCGTGGTGACGTAGCCCTTTGGCGCACCCCATTGGCCGGATCAAACCCAAGCGAGGCGCTGATTGGCCAGCGTTGCCGGAGGGTTACAATTCAAACGCGGACGGGTGGGTCCGCGGCCCTGCAGTTGCCTTCGTGGTCTCGGCGACTCTGTATCCTGCGAGCGCCTCCGGGATGGCTTCCCAAAACCGCGACCCCGCCGCCGCCAGCGTCGTCGCCGCCCGGAAAGGAGCCGAGCCCAGTGGGGGCGCCGCCCGGGGCCCGGTGGGCAAGAGGTGAGCGGTGTGAATAACCCTCGGCGGTCCCGTGGGCTTGGCCCGAAAGCGAAGACTTCCGGGACCCGTACGGGGCCTGGGGAGACACGCCAGGAGCTCGGGCTGCTCGACCGACCCCGACGGAGACGCTGCCAGGCGCCTTCCGGGCGGGCCTGGAAGCGGATGCGCCGGGAACCCTCGGCAGCCTGGCGGGGGGGCGAGGCGGGGTAAAAAAGAAGACTCAGCCCGGAGGGAGACTCCCGAGGAGCAGTTGGGGTTAAGAACAGCCCAGCACCGTGGGAGCCTGGAGTTAGGGGGGCGTGAGAACTCACTAACACTCCGTGTGGAAATCGGGGTGCACCCCCAGCCGAGTCTGGCCTCTCAGGGTAGGGGGTCGCCTCCTGGCAGCTACTCGGGGAGACTGAGATGGGAAGAGAAGCCCCACCTGGAACGCTGGCCCATCCAGATGTCCCAGTGATCCCGAATGTTCCTTTTGCAGGCTGCAGCAGGAGCTGATGACTCTCATGGTGAGTGACTGCTACCGGGAGACAGGTCCACTCCATCCACCCTCCCACCTCTTTCTCACCCACATCGTGCTCCATAGATGCGGAGGGGTGGGGGGGGGGGGGGTTAGGGGGGAACAGTAGGATGAACACGACTAGCTCCTTTCAGGAAGACCCACCTCTGCCTCCTCCACAGCCAGGTTATCCAAAACACAGTCAGGGCCAGGCCTCCCTGGTGCTCTTTCCCTGACCAAACTGGCTTCCATGTCCCGTCCTCCAGGCTTAACTGTTTCCAGCCCTGCCACACCTTTGAATACCCCTCCCGCATGACTCTGTTGACCCTGAAACGGTCGGGTTGAGTATTCGATGCCTGCGGTGCTGGGGGCACAGCACAGTCCAGGCACTGGGTCTGACAACCAACAGCAGGTTGGAGTGAGTTCCCAGAAGCCAGCAAGGCTGACAGGAGAGCTGCAGGGCTTCCGGGGATAGCCCTCCCTCCCCATCTGCGTGATCTGCTGGCTTTGTTGTCAGTCAGAATGTGTGAGCAGAAGGGAAGGGGCTTGCCCCCCGGGCTCGCTTTGCAACTCCCAGAATGTGCTCTGTCACCCAGCAACTGTTTCCTCTCCAGATGTCTGGTGACAAAGGAATCTCTGCCTTCCCTGAATCAGACAATCTCTTCAAATGGGTGGGGACCATCCATGGAGCCGCCGGCACGGTGAGTGGAGGGTGGAGGTCGCCTTGCTGGGTCTAGGGAATGGCGGGGGATGCAATCCAAGTGCCCAGTCTGCCTTAGGCTTTTACTAGGCAGAACGTCCTTAGGTGCCTGCTCTGCTCGCTTTAAGCCTGTGGCCTTGTTTCGCTTTCAAAGTGGGGCTCCCCATCCTAGAAGCCTGTGCAGGCTGGGACAGCAAGGGACAGAATGGAGGACAAGTAGGACTTCCACCAACAAGAGGGCACAGATCTCAAGGGGCAGCTGCCTGTCGCCACAGATCTGGTCTTAGATAAGTCACAAATCCGGACCTGCGTCTAGAGTCCCTGTGTTTTAACATGTCAGCAACTGGTTTTGTTTGTTTGTTTGTTTGTTTGTTTGTTTGTTTTTGAGAACAGATCTCTTTATTTTTGCCCGTGGAACCACAGGCTCTCATTGCCCAGGGTACCACAGACTCAAGCAATCCCCAGCCTCAGCTTTCCACATAGCTGGGATTACAGGTGTGCACCACCACGCCCAGCAATTTTTTTGGAACTAGGTCTTGCTATGGGCCCCGGGCAGGACTTGAACCGCGATCCCTAGCCCCAGCCGCTTCATAGGCTGAAGCTTACAGTCATGAGCCACCGTGCCTGGCCTAGCAACTAATGTTTAGTTCAACTTAGATGCAGCTGTGGCTGCCTCCACAACTTCACAGAAAGCTGATTTTTAGCCCTCACTCAGGTGCCTCACCAGAACATGGTAACACCTTGCCCCCGGCAGATCCTAGACAGATTTGGGTCCTGGTGGGCCCCTGACTGGGACTTGGGTTGGCTGAGAGGCCCAGTAGCGAAGTTCCCCCACCCCTGTCTCTGATGCCAGGTATATGAGGACCTGAGGTATAAGCTCTCCCTGGAGTTTCCCAGTGGCTACCCGTACAACGCGCCCACGGTGAAGTTCCTCACGCCCTGTTACCACCCCAACGTGGACACCCAGGGGAACATCTGCCTGGACATCCTCAAGGACAAGTGGTCCGCCCTTTACGACGTCAGGACCATCCTGCTCTCCATCCAGAGCCTGCTGGGAGGTAAACGAGCCCACCCTTGGCCCTGTCACCCGGGTATCTGGCATGCTCCCTGCCCCCC
>PVHY01022650.1:6583-22188 GCA_004024945.1 Uropsilus gracilis
GTAGGGCAGTGTAGGGTGGGAGCATGAGAATGGAAGAACTGTGGCTACTCAAGGGTGGGCTGGCTGTAGTGACCTGAAGGACGAATCCCTTGCTTCCAGGACACCCAAAGCACCGTGAACCAGCTCAACCTAACGTTGCCTCAGGGTTAAGAAAGAAGCTCTAAAGGCCTTTGCTCTCTCCGTTGTGTGTTCAGCCCCGTCACCTATTTGCAGCTGGAGCCACAAGTTCTATTTCTGGGCAGACGTCTTAGGAGCACTTTGCTGGCCCATAAATCTTGACTCCTACCATGATGCATGTGTGTGGACACGTCCCCCTGAAATAGAAATACCGTTATAGATCCCACAGCATTAACATTTTAAAAAGTTGATAAATGAGTAGAAATGCACTTTCGTCATTAAAATTTTAAAGATTCTGCTCATGCTCCGTCTCTTCCCAGTTCCAGTCTCGGAACTCATTTCTCTGCGGTCTCCAGCACACGGCTTCGCGATGGCTTTTCTGAGCTGCAGAAAGCATCCTTCAGGGGGATCTTGCCTGGAGGAAAGAGCATCTTCCCAACTCTGTCGTGTCTAAGGAGTGGTGTTCCAGCCCGGCTCTGGGACGGCAGCAACAGAAGCTCACGGTTCCAGCGGAGGAGACATTTTCTGGGCCTTTGCAAGCAAACAGGACACAGTGGAACCATTTTATCTGATGTTGGAATTGGAGTCTCAGGCTGAGACGTGTCCTTGGGCTGGAAGCGAAGACGCCCTCTCCAGTTTCCACCTTGGTTCATCTAGTTCTTGCTCTCAACTCCTCTCTCCTAGGCCCCCCTTCTCCATGTCTGTGGTGGTTTGTGACTGACAATAACATTTCGTCTAAACTCCCAGAGTGAAGGGTTGATTCTCGGGCTCCGAGGAAGAGAGGGTCCCGGTGCCATCTGGCTGGCAAGAGGATGCAGAAATTGGAGAGGGGGAGAGTCTGTGATTTTGAGTGTTAACTTCTTGTACTGGGAGTTTTTTTAAGGACTTCTTTTGAGGTTTCACATTCAGGCTTTCATTTCACTGGGAATTGAATAATGAGAGGGCGTTTCTCTTATGTAACGTTGGGATAGTCTTCATTGTATTAGTGGGGTTCATTGTATAACGTCTGGCAAGTTGCGCCGGCCGTGTGGCTGGGCGTGAGCGAGATGGGAAATGGAGCAGAGAGTCTTAGGCTGAGGAGGAAAGCAGCATGGGAGGGAATCGATGCTCTTGTCTAACCCAGAGACCTGTGGGATGCCTGGAAAGGCTCAGCCCAGGAAGCAGGAGAGCTTCTTGCAACTGACGGAGTGCAGACGACAGGGACCGTGTATCCTGGTTTACCTGTCACTGATAGACACCTTGCACAGCAGGGCTCGCGGGGAAAGTCCCAGGAAAATCAGGACAGTGGCCACTCCCCCAGTGAAAGGCTCAGGCTCCCCCTCAGGCCCAGTGATGGGGCTTCCTGCCTGGATGCGGAAAGTGGGGGAGATGGGAGGAAACCACGTCCACTGGTGTTCGCAGGCTTTGCCCCTTCCACCTGGTGGCCGGGGGCTGCCTTTCTGAGGGGTGGCTGCACTTTAAGAGGCAGCAGGCAGAGGTTGTCCTCTCCTCCGTCACCTCCAACATGTTCTTTTGGTCAAAGCAGAGACAAAGCCGGCCTGAATGCAGGAGAAGAGGACAAGCCTGTCCTCTTGAGGGGAAGATGCGGACGTCTGCATGCATGCGAGGGAAATGCTTGATGAGGGCTGACACGGGGAGGACATGTGCAAATCTTGCTTTGAGATGCTGAGGTCCGTATAAGAAAGCTGTTGATTTCTGTGTGAGTTTTGTAGCCAGCTGCCTTACTCAGTTCGTTGATTGTTTCAAGTAGCTTTTCTGTCACTGGAAGGCTGTGTGGAGGACCCTCAATCTACTGAACATAGAACTACCAGTCAACCAGCATTCCCACAACTAGGAATCTACCCAAAGTTTACGAAAACTCTAATCCCAAAAGACACCTGTATCTGGATGTTTACGGCAGCGCTATCCACAATAACCAGGATATGGAAACAACCTAAATGCCCCAAAATAGACAAATGGTACAGAAAGCTGTGGTCTATGTACAGGATGGAATATTACACACCGGTCAAAAAGGACAACTTATGTTATTCACGGCAACATGGATGGAGCTAGAAGGAATCATGCCAGCAGAAAGAAGCCAAAAAGAAAAAGAAAAATACCGGATGGTCTCACTTATATGAGGGAGAAAGGGAAAACAAACAAACAAACAGTTGGACAAGAAAATTTTAAAGCTGCTGTTCAACAGTTTGAAGCATACAGCATGAGAGGGGGAGGAGGAAACTTGGGGGAGGGAAGGGCATAAAAGATTAAGACATGGAGCGCAGGTGATAAAGTGGTGGGAGAACCCCGGGGTAGATAATTATGTAAAATAAATAAATAATTAATTTTTAAGAATAACTAGGATGCCAAAGCCCTCAGGAGCAGAAGATTACTAGCCAATATCATGAAGACAGTTTTTAGGCCAGGCCTGTCTACCTGGAGGAAAGATAGCTTCTGTCCTCCAGAACTTATATTCCAGAAGAGAGACAGACAACTCCACACAGCATAGTCTGAATAAATATTGCATGTATGCATGTCTAGGTATGAGTCAGTATGTGCCAATGCAGAAACATCATGTAGAATCCATGATTTCTGCTTGGAGATGGTGGCGCATAGCCGGGCTTTGCAGATGGCAGAGGGGATTTGAGGGCTGAGTAGGAGTTTTCACAGCAGATGAGCAACATTTTGTGTACCAGGCACTGGGAGATCAGGGAGATTCCAACCATTGACATGTGTCTGGAAAGCCTGGGGGTGAGTCTGTGTGGTGCCAGGGTCATAAGAGACGGAAAGGAACAGGTTGGGGTCATGAGGGGAGGCGCCTTATCTGCCATTTTAAGAACTGATTTATTTTGAAGTGAGGGGTGATCGAATAAAATTAATTTTATTTTTAAAAAGTTCTCTCTGGCAGCTGTAGATTATACTAACACGGCTGCGATTCACTACTACGCTCCTAACTAGCAGCTGCTACCTGAACACACACATGAATGAATTCTGTACCAGACACTAGTCTAAGTACTTTAAAATCATCCAATACTGCAAGAACTCTCACAAGGAAGCTTATTACCAATATTCCCCTTTGATGGTTGAGGAAACTGAGACACATAGAACTGAGACACTTGCTCAATAAGCATCCAGCTGGTAAAGAGTTAAGACTGAATCTGAATAGAGGATATCTGGCCTTATCACCACGATGCTATGTCACCATCTCCATCTCTTGAGGCTTCTAGCCCCAAGGAGACCGCTGAGAATAGCCAGGTAAATGTAAGATCCCCAGGAAAGGAAGCAATCGTGGAAATACGTTGACCCAAACGCTGCTCAGGAAGTATGGGTAATAGGTTTCTGTGTGGAACTGATGGTGGAGAAGAAAGACAAGTGGACGCTGACATCCTGGTTTGGATTTAGGGGAGGTGGTGAAAGGGGGTGCCGTCACCAAGGAGATTTTTAAAAAAAAGAACAGATAGTTTGGTTTGGGGGACAGACCAGCATCTCAGTCTTGGTGCAGAGTTTCAAGTAACCATCAGGCAGCTAAGCAGAGGTGTGTGGGGGATGGTTGGAAATGGGGATAGACTCAAGGAAAGGGGGCTTTGTCCCAAGGAGGGAGACTCTTCCCGGTGCCAAATCCATTAGGGAGGCCAAGTAAGGTGAGGCATGTGGAGCCACCGCTGGATCTGTAAACACAGAGGTCAAGGCGACCTTGACGAGAACAGAGTGAGTGGAGAGGTGGCTGGAAGCCAGATTGCTGTGGGTGAGAAAAGAAGGAAGTGAAATCAGCAAGGGGTGACCTAAATTTCCAAGAACTTACTTGGGAGGGAGGCCAGGGGGGAGCAGGATCGCAGAGCATGGAGGGCAGAGAGCAGGCATTTTGTTGCCCTTTGCTTGCTTGTTTGTTTTTTCTAAAGAATGGGCTGATTTTCTGCACCGAGGAGATCAGAGGCGAGAGGGAGGCTCATGATTTAGGGGGAAAAGATGGGCTGATGGCTCCAAGTGCCTGGGTAGACCCAGGGCTGGGGTCAAAGGACTCGCTGAACGATTAGTCTCAGAGGACATTTTTCCTTTCAAATGGGAGGGAAGAAGATAAGCGTGTTTGGAGACATGAGAATATTTGCAGAGGTGGGGGTGGGGTAGGAAATTGAGAAATTTCATGATCAGCTCAGAGGACTGGCAGAAATCACCCTTTTTGAAATAAAAGAGGACTTTTACTTTTAGAAACCTGGACTCAGATAATGGAGGTTGGAAAGGCACTTTTGGCAACAAAACTTACATTCATGGAGAAGTCATTATGCCTGAAGCCCTGGGCTACATCTCCAGCCATAGTAACAATGAGAGCACAAGAATGGATTCATAAGAGCTGGGGCTAGAGCCTGCCTGAAACAGCCTGTGCAAAGGAGGCCTTCCTTCCACTTTTACTGAGAGGTTGCAATTTCTTTCCTACAGGCCAGTTTGCTTGTCAATCCATCCTTCAACGAAGTAATGAATATTCATCAATAACTACTGTGTAAACACCAGAGGTGAGAACCAATTCAGGAAGTTGAAAGCAGTCCCTGCTCCATGGACTTCTGGGCTAAGTGCTGTGAGGAGTTGGATTGGAAATGTTAGAATCTCCCCTTCCTTCCAGGCCAGGCCGGCACCTGGAAAAGAATTCCAGGGGACTATGGGATTTAATAATGGTGGTGGCATTTCCCAGCAGTGACTGCTGTGTTGCCTGGGGCACCGCTGCTAAGCCTTGGAGCATCAGCCCTCAGGTGCCCCACTCAGAGCATTCACTTACTCCCTGACAGTCATCATTCTTTTTCCTGTTTCTGTACATTTGACAACTCTATGTACTTCATTAAATGGCAACAGCTGTCTTTTCGTGATGAGTTTATTTCACTTGGCAGGGGGTCCTCGAACTTCCACCATGGTTGTCACATGCTTGAAAATGTCCTTCCTTTTCAGGGGTGAATAATATTCCATTATAGGTACATACCGCAATGTGTTTATCCACTTATGTGTCAATGGGCACTCAGACTGCCTCCGTCTCTGGGCTGTCGTGAACAGTATTGATGGCTACCCAATGTCTGTTCCAGCTCTTGCTTTCAGAATTTTAGGATCATTATCATTATATTCTATGTTTCCACAGCTCTGTGGGTGGTTCAGCTGCTCACTCAAATTGGAGAGCCACTTCTCTAGACCATGACCACTCTGCCCTGTTCTGACCCCACTTTACTATAGACACCTTCATCCCATTTTTTGAGACCAGTACTTAGCACACACATGTCATAAATATTTCTTGAAATCACTGCAGTTGATTTGGGGTGTGTGCATGTAGGTGTGTGTAGGTGTTGAAATTTCTATGTTCTCCTGTTTCTTAGTGGAATTAACATTGGACGCTTTTATCCCAAGTACAGGACTTGGGGTAAGAAGACACATAAACGACAAGACCTGGATTTGTCTGTGGCAGCTCTTGAGATCCCTAGTTCATAATTTTTTTTAAAGTCGAAGAACTTTTGGAGGACTAAAACTGCTAATAATCAATTTATTGTTATCGTTATTTTTGACGTGATGACCAGCAATAGTGTTGGAATTCGATTTGGGATTGTCTTTAGATTTTTAAAGCACTAAGTGATGGTGCTGACTAAGAAATGACTTAGACACACCCACAACATGGCAGAACAGAGGGACGGAAAGCAATCCCTTTCCTAAAAACCAGACATGATTTAGGATTCAAAATGGAGGTGAACCCTCTTCACTCCCCTTTCCTTCTAGCTCTTTTTCCCTGCCCTGAGCCCTTGCCTCACTCAGTTTCTGAAGGGAATTGTCTCACTCAGTTTCCTGAAAGAATTCCTCACACTTTCTTCTCCGTGCAGTTCCCTCTGGAGAGATGAATTACTGAACAATCCTTCTTTATAGAAAGTGGATGTAAGTCTACTGGGGACTGCATTCTACCCTGGCTCTGCCAGAGGAAGAGTCCGCTGGAAAAATCAGTGGATTTATCCCCCCTTCTGGCAGCCTCCCTTTCTCACCAGGCCCACTGTGGCTGGGTCAGTGGAATCTGCAGGGCCTGCAAGCTCTTTCTGTGTCTGTGCCACGGAGGTGACAGATGAAACTGGAGGTTCAGTCAGTGCCTGAACCCCCACGCTGACGCCGTGAGGGTCCCCAGGAAGGTGTCTGCTGGGGGCCTGGCTGCCTTTCCAGGCCTTTCAGCAAATATATTCAGGGCAAAGGGCTTGAGGTTTTGTTCCCTTGTGGTATTTGGCTACGTGGAGTTCAAATCCTCTCTCAGCCTTGGCAGGGCTGAGGAGTGTATAAGTGAAAAATAGTGGAATGAAACCTCAGAACACGTCATGACCTTCCAGAAGGTTTGGTTTGGATTGACTTCTAGAAATGGTCTGAGTTTTTGGATGCAAACTTTTTCTTCATTTTTCCAGAACACATTTCGAGCCTCTTCTCAGAGCTCGAAGAGGCAGCTGAGGCCCGAGTGGGCATTAAATACTGGGCATGAAAGAAGGACACTGTTGAAAGTTGTTGTCACATGGAGTTCATGGACCAGGAGATGAGCTGAAGGGCTTTCCAAACATTGCTGTACATCATTTTCCATAAGAATTCACTAAGAGAACATTGTGATGCTCTTTATAGTCTGATGAAACCAAGACTCAGAGTATTTAATGTTTCATCAATGTTCTCTAGGTAGTGGGAGTGTGAGAGCTTGAGCAACAGGGTACTGGACTTTGGGGTGTGGGATCTGAACCCAGCTTTGTATCCCTTCTTTCCATGCCTCCATTCTTTATCTTCTTTTCTCCTTTCCTGGTTTCTATTTTCTCCTCCCCTCTCCTCCCCTTCCCTACCTTGCCCCCTCATCTCCTTTCCCCTTCTCTCCCTTCCTCAATAGAGGAATTCAGTCAATGACTTTTGAAGGACAACTGTAGTTAAACTACTACCCCATGTTCTCTAGATCAAAAGAAGAATCAGACACTCCAACTGATGACAGCTGAGGAGATCTTGAAACGTTGAGAAGCAAAGATTGGAAATAAGTCACTGAGCCTGCTCTTCATGGGGTAGGTCCTTAAATTTAATCTTGTTTTAAGAATACATTCTCTTTCCTTTGATTTCCAAATGTGCTGCTGACAAATTTCCCAATCTCACATCCTAATTAATTGAAAAGAGAAGAGCGTGAAGATACATATTATGAATTGCTGCTCATGGCTTCTTGTTTGTGACTTCTGCATGTTTAGGTTGGGACAATATGGAGCTAAAATTGGTTTAATTCTTTAGGGAAGCTGGCATGGCCAAGCCAGACCCACCAGAGACCTCCACTGGTCTTTTATTGGAATTATCCATCAAGATACTTCCTCTTTCTCCTTCACACACACACACTAAGACAGTAGATCATGGCTGCCAGAACCATCATATAAAGAATGGGCAGATGAGAATGAAGCTGAGAAGAGGCATCTGGTGTTGAGAAGGAGAAAAAGAAAATTCCTTAAGAAAATGATGGGCTTCTGGTTCTCATCATACCTAAAGCCAACCTCTAAGTTATATGAGCCAGAAAGTTACCAATTTTGCCAAAGTTGGTTTGAATTTGGTTTCAGGTACATGCAAAGCAAACACTTCCAGCATGAGGAGGCAGAAGGCAGCACAATAAATCAGTTCTATAGGATGTCTGGGCAAAAAAGAAGAAAGGAGAGAGGAGCGGGGGCGGGGGGGGCTTTCCCGTCTTTCTCACTCTTTATGAACACAGCCCCTAGAACAATGTTTGGCACATAGTAGGCACATAGTAAATGCTTGGCACATAGTAGGCATGCAGTAAATGTCAGTTCAAGGAATGGAAAGGAGAATTCATAGCGAATCAGGCAACTTGCAGATCAGATTTGATTCTCTAAAAGTCAGAATATCGTAGGGGTGTGTTTAGCTATTGGCTGTACTTTGTTTATTTCTGTTTCCCTTGGTTTTTAAGTGAAATTCTTTAAAAGGACTTTCAGGCTTGTCTCTCATGACGAAGAGGCAAAGGGGGAATTTATCCAGTTATACAAAGAGAAATGGAAGGTCCTGTTGGTTGGGTTTGTTGCAGCATGAGATGAGGGAAGGAGTTATATGGCGGTGTGATGCGAAGTTGTCAGAGAGAGGAGCTGAGACCAAAAGAGACATTCTCTCCCCTGTCACTTCTTTCTTAGCTCTCAGGTAGGAGGCCATGTGTTATTTTGAGGGATGATTAGTCTCCCTGGTAGCTCTCTCACTTCCTTTCTCCTCCTTTGGCGTATGTTTTGCTTTGCGCTCTCTCTTCTCTTAGCAGTAGTCTCGCTCACTGTCTCTGCCCTTCATTCTTTCTCTCTCTTCCTTCCAACCCCATTGCCTTTCTTCCTGTCATGTTGGTCAACCATTGTTCCTCAGCTTTTATTTTCAAAGCATCATCGATGTTAAAGATCAGCCCACCTGGTCATCTCAGCCCACCTGGTCACACTCATTGCAAGCTCTATACCCATCCTCTGCCCCACAATTGGTCCATATCTGGGGTGTCTCCTGGCAAAACCTGGAAACAGATATGCTGCAGATAAAAGGCAGGGCCTAGAGAGGGTACTAGGAGCTCTTCAACAGCAGTTAGCTCACAGCCAAAAGGTCTTGAGTGTGCTAGAGAATTCTGCAGCATCACACTATGTGTCAGCAGAGCTCACGGCTCGACCGGGTTGGGGTCTGCAGAAGACCCTAAGGATTGGGGTGATTGTCACAGTTCAGAGAAGGTCTAAGACCAAGCAAAAAGTGGATGCTTTGGCGTCTGAGCTCCACAGCACATTTGGCCACAGATGGCCTCTTGCTTCTTGAATTCTAGTTGCTTTATTTGTAAAATGCAGAAAATGGCATTTATCTACTGGATTTTTTTTGACAATGAACAGATTCAAGGTACTTAGGTCATCTACTCAATAATCATGGTTCATGGCTCTTGGCTTCTTCCCTCGCTGCAGAAACAGAGCATAACCGTGCAACTCTTCTCTTCAAGATGTTACTTGCAACCCAGTTCCTCCACTGTGCAAGTCCTCAGCCTTAGAGTAGGATCACGAGCCCAAAGCCCTGTTGGGACCAGATAATGTTTATGAAGAAAACCGAAGAGCTTTAATCAGTGGTAGAGACAATAGGTGACGGTGCAGAGCTTGGCAACATGGAGGGTGTACTTTCACTTAGCAGGGCTTTATTCAACTCCTGGTGACTATTTCCTGGGGGACTGTGACCAGAAGTTGTCCTATTGTTTACCTCGTTTCAAGGAAAGCTGAGCATCTGGAATTTTAGACGTGAGATCTGCTGACTTTTTACAACATTCAGTTCATTCAGACTAAGAACAGCGGCGGCTGCAGGAAGAGCTATGTGGAGAAAGGCACACACCTCTTTATAGATCGGATGCGCTCCTCTGCAAGGCTGTCTCTTTGGGAATGAGGGCTGGTCTTTCAGCAGATTTTTTGCATCTAGAAGCTGTTTCCTCACCGGCTTCCGTAAGAACCCAGTCATCTTGCCGAGCATGTAGTGTGGCGAGAGCTTTAGCTGGGAAATTGAGGTCCCAGGAAAATCACACTGAGGGTGTGTTTCTCTTGCCCTTCTCACCCTTGCCCCTTCCTTTCCTCCTCTGCTGTCTCAAGAGCAGCTCCGTTCTTTTTATCTTACATGAATTTACTAACCCCCCTTCTGGGAAGCTCTGTCACTCACAGCCACGCACACCTCAGGGACACGCATAATCCAGGATGACGTCTCGAGACACATCCTTGGTTCTTCTTCTGAAGGGCTCCACTGAGAAGTTACTCAAGGGAGAGAAGATCCTCATCTCCTTACACAGGGAGACGCCAGTCAGACAGGGAGGTGTGGGTTGGTAACCCACGAAGGCTGCAGCCACGTGTTGAGTGCCATGTGTCATGAGAAAGCAGCGTGCCAGGCCTGCAGAGGGCTGGGGGGGGCGCTTCTGTCTCACAGGACATCTGATACTGTGCGGCCATTCACAGGGGCCTACAGACCACAGGCTCAGACAAACCACAGCTGTTGCCTTGCTGAATGTATGTGTGTGTGTAATGGGATTGTCGACAAGATTGGCAGCGATCAGAAAAGCAGAGATCAAGCCAGTCTACCGTGAAGATGGGGGGCCACTGAGATGACAACCCTAAGCTTGGAATCCCAAGGCTGCCATTGACTGAAATGATGGACTCTTTAAGCCTTACTTGTAAAAGGGGGCAAGTAGCCACTAATCCCCTCTGGCTTGCCTCCATGCCAGTCAGCCCTCATCAAGAATTAGGAAAACCAGATGTTTTAACTCAACCTCAGATACAGAAGAGGTGAGAGATAAGAATAAAGACCTTGAAAACTCACACTACCAGGGCAAGACTCAAAAAGAACAAGGACAGAACCATTGAACACTGAACTGTGAGACAAGTATAAAGACAGAATTATACCCACAACATCGCCAATTCAGAGATGCTTCCAGCAGGGGCAAAGCACAGTCCTGTGCCACAGAGGGAGGAAGGTCACAGAAAAATGACAGCAGGCCCACAACAGAGCTGCAAACCAAAACTAAGGAGACCAGGAGACCTACCATCTGGTTTTCCTAGTCAAGGAACTTCTCTACTGACAAAGGCTGGGAGGCAGGCTCCTGAAGCCGGAGGCCTGAGCCACAAGGCAAAGAAGCAGCAAAATGGGTCAGAAAACAACAGAGTTGACAGCCACCAAGAAGGAGGAGGCATTGATACAAGCCAGGCGAGCTCGAATGGCCTCTGAATGCAAAATTAGGATGGAAAGTCCGCCATGTCCCAAGAAAGCACACCTTCACCCCGGTTAAGGACATAGCTCCATAATACCATGGTTCTCTTCATGCTCTTTTTGAGTCCTGCCCAGGTGGTGTGTGTTTGCAAGACCTTTATTCTCATCCCTCATCTCTTCTGTATCTGTGGTTGGGTTAAAACATCAGAAAAAGAAAAAGACCAAAGGACCAGACATGGACAAACCACAGTAAGAAAGGAGGTGGAACGAATCAGAAGGGGCATGGGGGGGGGGCATGAGGATCAACAATCATGCATTGTATGAAATCCAAAAATAAAAGAAAATGTTAATAATTTATAATAATTTAAAAATGACTCCCTTGTAAGTAGGAGAGCAGAATGCTGTGTCCTAAGATCACTGAAAGAATTTCATAGGAAATCATGTGTGAAATAAGTGTGTCTTGTACAAACCAATGGCTGCAAGTTTCCTTCCATCTTAATTCCCACTAATTCTACAAGGTCCAGCCTAGGCACCTCCCCCCCCAACACACAGCAAATCCTTTCGAATTTCCTGCATATATGAGATTCACCCTTATTGCATCATTTGAATAACTTGTTTTTTTTTTCTGGATCTCCCTGAAATCTAAGCTCTGTTCCACCTGCACCTCTTTCCCTGCCTTCAGCCCAGTGGTCCACGAAACACAGAAACTCAACCATTGCTAAACAAAGGGCTCTGGAGTGAAGAGAACCTCCCAACTCTTAGAGAACTAGATCAACTTGCCACTTAGAGGAGTTTTATAAAATCTCTGTTCCTGACGAGGGGGGCTTCAGTGCTGGGATGGTGTGGTAGTAACACCAGAAGGGAAAGCCGCATACCTCTAAGACACAGACAGCCTTGGACACCAGCGACCCCTTTGTATAAAAATAAATGAATAAATACATACATTTAAAAAACTTGATTTCTGAAAAAACTTAAAGCTATTGAGGGGATGCTAAAGAAATACATTACATTGATCACCCAACGTCAGTGGAGCTCATCAAGCTCTCATGTTTAGGGGGCACCCAGAATGCGGTTTAACCTGATGTCAGCCTCAAAACTGGACCAAGATCTTAGAGAGCTCTGAGTGGAAAGTGAAGGTCTCTTTCCTTTGTGGAAAGCATTTTGGAAGGACAGCACATAAAGACCCAAGGTGTCTGTCTCTTTCAATCTGGAGAGTAAGCTGAATTTCCTAAACTGCTTTTGGAAAACTAAGCCTTGGAGGAGACTTCTGCCTTTCATCCTTCCCACTTCAGCATTTGGAAGAGAAACAAGAAACAATTGACAATGAAAAGAAACCAACTCTCTTAGCAATCAGTAGATTTGGGGAATAGGGAGACAGAGAGGCTAGTGACCCTAAGTTTTTAATTGTGTGAGGCTGAAAAAATTATGGAATTACCTAGAACTCCAGCTTCTCATCTTTTTGTTCCTTTGATCTCTGGCCAAGTAACTACTGTAGAATAATTTAATATTCCCTGAGTCATCAATAATCAGGCTTGCAATGTGATAGTGAAATGCACTTGAAATTTTGATGAGATCATTAATAATCTCTCTTGTCAGTGACTTAACTCTAGTTAATAACTTCCTTGTGACTTTCGTCAAATGGATTTTCCTGGGGGATATTAATTTCCAAAGGTTTATGCATGCCCTTCAATTGTTAGCCAGTGACAGAAATAGCTTTTCTCTGTGGCATGTTTTGAGGTTTTGCTCTTACTTCTAAGAAAAAGGCGATAATTGTGCAAAGCAACTACTCCTCTGTGTTTGGCATCAAGCTTTAACCTAAAACCTGAAGGAATAGTTCTAAAAAGAATAGTTTCATATAATTTTCATGATAACAGCATGCCAACACCAACTACTCGAAAATGGCAGCCTGTTATTTTATATGTTATATAAGTCTAAAAGAGAAGGAAAAATCCTCTTACCACCTCTCTTTGGTAAGCATTTCCTAGAATTTTCCTGACTAATAAGGGGAATCACATCAGCATGTGCTTTCCTCACTTTCTGCGACCCGCGACACTGCAAGCACACCCCCACCCCAAAGCCAGCCTGAATGTCTCCTGTCTTTGCTCTGTTGTGGGGAGAAAAACTGGCAAATCTTCCACAGAGAACTCTTCATGAAGTTTTAGAAATGTTCAAGAGAGGCACTTCAAAGTTGGAGGGAAAATACGGAGGTCAATGAAAGACAGGACTCTGCTGTATGTTGAATAATATTCCCCAGAATCTGTCTCTCCAGAGGAACCAGAGCCTCAAGTCCAGGCACAGAGTAGGGCTCAATTGTGTTTGTTGAATGAATGTATGAACACAGTACAGAGGACCAGACAGGGTTTGCACAGATGACTGCCATGGAACTGGTTCGGAAGGGGTGTTCGATCTCTTGGGTGATGGACTCTCCATTTCTTTCTCTTTCTTTCTTCTAGTTCTGGTATTCCTGGAAGGAGGAACCTTGCTCCCAGAAGAGCATGTGTTCTTAGAGCACAGAAATGCATGCTTTCAGAAAATCCTTCTTTCTCAAGATGGTCGAGAACTTGCCTGCTCAGATCCTTCACTCCAAAAAGGTCTTTTTTCCAACTCATATGGAGCAAAGTGTTGGGAACCTCCAGCAATGTTCCTTTTCTGGGCTTCTCATTTTGGGGGGTTACAAACACCTTTAAGAGTAGAGACACAATGGTGTAAGTGAGCACATGCTAAGAGCCGAACATCCATATTGTAACCATATCTATATGGTTATATATATATATATGTATTATATATGTGTTTATAATCATATAACCATGTCCATATTGTAAACCTAGAAGACAAGACATCGCCTGACCCCTTAGAGGGGATCCTGGCCCTGGGCTCTTGTTCCACTCTTGTCCCACCCACTGATTTCACGTTTCTCTGTCAACTTGGATATTTCCACTGTCTTGGAGATTTCTCCTGGGCTCAGAAAAGTGCTCAACCTTTGCAATTCTAAGCAAATAACCAACTACCATCTATGTCATTTGAACGATATCTCTCTTCATCTGTGGGTCTGTCTTTCTTTGTTTTATCTCAGTTTCTATAGTGACTACTTCTACGTTCTCACCCCTCTCTCGCTGCTCAAATTTCCCAGCCTTTACCAAGGCTCTTTGCCCCTGCAGATGCTCCTTTGAAGTTCGCTGATGGCTTCCCTTACTAGCTGAGGTCATTAGCCCGTTCTTCTAGATGCTTCTAGACCTTGTGCCATTGGATGGGCCTCTCCTACTTGCTTGACACCATTCCAGTGATGAACTGTGATCATCCTGACATTCTGTGTTCTCTGGGTTCTTTGTTCTCTTTCTACTTTCCTCGATTTCACTGTTTCCTTTGTGAAATCCTTGCTTCTCTGACTTTCTCTAAGATAGTGGTGCTCTTCCTTCTACTTCCCCAGTTTTCTACTTGATTAAATTTGTTTTGGATCATTGCATCCAATATATGGTTTCATCTGGGATTTGTGTATTCAACTGTCTGCTCGCAAGACAGCTTGAGATCAAGAATAGTGAGGTCAGTCGCTGTCATCTCTTCAATGGCTCTCTGTTGTCTGCGGGACCCAAACAGATGAATGATGAAGTCCAAGAAAGAAACATCACTCAAAAGGCTAAATTCAAGTGTCATTCAAAAATGACCCTAAATATATTGATTTTATATTTAGTCTATATTATTTATTCTATATCAAAAATTATAATAATTCAAACATTATTATAAAATTTATGAACTACCAAGTTCAGTTTGCAGGCATTTGATCACAAGTAAAGGAATTGCAAATAATTTCAAAAAAATCAAAATTATAAAAATTCTCTCCAATTTTTACTGCAAAACTTAGATTTCATGTGGGATGTGGGTACATTTTCATATGTCTGCTGTGATGTGGGATGGGGTTTCCAGAAATAAGAGGGCCTGGGACTTTGAAGGTCTTACAAATTGCCCCACTTCCTGTATTATCTCCATCTGGAGACTCTGCAGGCATCTGAAGCTTGGCATGTCAACGACCAGCCTCATGTTCCTCCCTCTCTGGTATTCCCTATTTGAATTGGCATCTCCCAGTTGCCCAAGCTGGACAACATCCTTGAATTCCTGAGCCCATCCAAGAGGCTTCCCATTCCCCATTCAGTCAACAGCCACATTCTATTGCTCCCACCTCCTAGAAACTCCTACCTGCTCACTCCTCCCACTCTCTCCTAGTGCTATCCTTCAAGGCCCGGCTCACCCACACCATGACCCTTGGGGTAACATTCCAAATGGTCTCCTTGTAGCTGCTCTTGACTTACGGAGTTAATGAAGCCCTGTCACTCCTACTTGTAATGTGACTGTCCAGCAATTACAAAAGAAAGTCCAAGCTCCTCATATGACCATAAAAGACCCTGTTGACTGGTTGTTAATGTCTCTCTGCTTTTATTCCTCACTTCCCCTGCCTGGCACATCCTTGGCAGTCAACGCAGCCTCACCACACCAGGTAACTCTGGCCTCCAGGTTTGCTCAAAACAACTTTCTTGCCTGGGCTTCGGTGCTTCTTTTAAATGCAATTGAATTCTATTTATTCTTGAAGACCCAGCTTAGATGTCACTGCTAGAAAAAGCCCCCCAAGGATATCCCAAGATACCCCAAACCTGCCCTTCTCTGCCCGCTCAGGCATGGCACGGAGGGCAGGGTACTTGCCTTTTTTACTTTCAAATGCCCATTTTATGCCAGGTCCGAATAGCTTCTTTGCTCAGCTTTGTGGGTGAGGTGTGATTTCCTGCATGAGTCTCCTTGGGAACCCAAGTTGT
>PVHY01022651.1:0-22084 GCA_004024945.1 Uropsilus gracilis
CAGTGTTTTTTGAAGAACAGAAGTTTCCAATTTTCATGAAACCCAATTTACCATTTTTTTCAATTATGTATTATGTTTTTGGTGTCATAATTAATATACCTCTTGTCAAACTTTTTCTGTTTTCTTCAAAAATACAGTTTTAGATATCACATTTAGGTTTATGGCCTATTTTAATGACTTTTAATATGTACAAGGTATGAATCAAATTTTTAAAATCATATGATTTTTCAGTTGCTTCAGTATAATTCACTAGGAAATTTTTTTCTCTAATAAGTTGTCCATGCATCTTGTCATTTATCAGGTTTCCCTGTATGAAGGGGCTATTTTTAGACCTATTGATATTTTTTATCTATTGATATTTTTTATCTTTGTCAGTAGCAAACTGTCTTGATTGCTGTAGTTTTGTGTAATATGTCTTGAAATTAGGAACTGTTTGTTCTCCAAGTTTGCTCTGACTGTGCTGTGTAAATAGCATGACTATTAATGCCTCTGTTGTCACTCAGAGATCCTTTGGGGTAGACTTCCTTTATTTCCTCTCTTAGCTTCCTCTGTGACTGTTAGGATCTCCTGTGCTCCTACTCAAGCCCCTAACCAACCTGTGTTCCTCTCACCTTTAGTGCTTGTCTTTGCTCGGCCCAGATGGGAGGTCATCAATCTTTAATTCCCTTAAGTTTTTACTGTCCCCTAGATCTACACTTATCCACATTTCCTCTAATCTTTACCTGCTTTCTTCCTGACTGGGAGAACAATGCTGGTATAATGATGATCAGATAATTATAGTTAAATACTGAATTCTTTCAATGGCTAAACACATACTATATTCTGATTTTCATTTACTCTTCATAATGTCTCTATCAAGTTGAGATAGTGTCCGTCCCTGTTTTCATTTGACAGACAAAGAAATGAAAACAGCGAGTGATGGATGTCTCCCGAGGCCACCGTGTAGCTATTGGGACTGGAACTGAGATTCAAGCTAAGGCTATATGACCACAGTCTTTTCTCCCTCCCAGAACTGACAGAGCTATCTGTGTTCTCAAACCTGCCCTCTTCTGGTGGGGCCTCTTGGCTCCATCATTTCCCCTCACTTTCCTTTCTTCCACCCTTCCTTTCTGTTGGTACTTCCGGTGCAGGTGATAATACCAAAACAAGTATCTTCAATCACTGTAAGAAGTGAAAGCTTTCCAAATGTTAATATTTAACCAGATTTTGATTCTGCAGACTCATATATGAGGTTGTACCCTGGATAGCTCACAGAGAGAACTCAGAGGCATTCAAACATCAAAACAAATGAGTTATCTTCCATGGAAGCCTGCTCTTCCTCTGCAGTTCGTTGCCCCAGCAAATGACTCTTTGAATCACACAGCAACACTTGCCAGATGCTGGCAATGAAAAAATCATATTCTCCAGTATGGGAATTAAAACTTACCAGGCATAAGATCTGGTATGGTCTGCCACTTACTAGGACAGGGAACATTTGATCCTCAACTTCTTGTCCTGAAAGACAGATAATAATCTTACCACCTCATATTTCAAAGCTAAATGACCATGTTAGTTGACAAGAATTTATTATTGTTACATTATTATCATTGCTGTTGTCATCATCATCTCCTGACACCTTCACCTTCCTTTTAATCATGTATTCATGGTTCCACAAACACACCCTGTGCCCTCATTCAATGATATTGCTGTTACTTGTGTTGGAAATTCCTTCTGACTTTCTAGACCAGGGGCCACTAAGTGGCATCCATAGGGGTGCAGGGAGAAAACACTAGAAATCTGTAGATGTACATTAAAAGAAATTATTAGGCCGGGCACGGTGGCTCGTGCCTGTAAGCTTCGGCCTATGAAGCGGCTGGGGCTAGGGATTGCGGTTGGGATCGTGGTTGGGTAGGGATCTACCTGGGAAGCTGAGGCTGGGGATTGCTTGAGTCTGTGGTACCCTGGGCGGTTCCACAGGCAAAAATAGCGAGACCTAGTCTCCAAAAAAAAAAAAAAAGAAATTATTTGTTCAAGTTCTATTTATGTGTTTTATAAAATATTAAGGGAGTATATATAAAATTTGGAAATAGGTATAACTGTTGAAGGCTCCTACTTAAAATTTTGGATATGCAATAAAAAAATTAAAAGAGATCAACATTTTTGACTGGATAAAATGTTCCTATTTTTCTCTTTTTCAGAACATCATGCTGTTTTATCATAATTGATTGTCTTTCCCATGGGCAACATAAAGGCAGGGGCTATGATTCATTTAAGGTTAAGTAGCAGATAAGAAACTCTATTCTAGTCAGTGTTGGCCAAAATGATTTTTTATAGGCTATCAGTTTATAGCAGTGGTTCTTAAACTTGAGCATGCACCCAAAGCACCAGGAAGCCTTGTTAAACCAGAACCCTAGTCCCAGAGTTCAATAGGTCTGATTCAATAGGTCTGGGATAGGGACCAAGAATTTGAGTTTCTAACAAGTTCCCAGGTGCTGATATTGCTGATCCAGAGGCCACTCTTTGAAAACCACCAGTTAGAGGATGCTAACAAGGCCTGGAGGAGGAGGCTCCAGACTGGGAACAACTCCTAGACCATGCTGCAAATGTAACCTGGCAGAGAGCTGATGCATTTGCTGTTTCCACAGCTAGACCCAAACTAGACTGCCTTTTCTAAAGATGGGAATGTTGCCAAAACAAGAAAAGGTGCTGATGCTGCTCTATACCTGGGGTCAGAGATTGACCAGACATTACTGTCTTTGTTGCCTCTGCCAGAGAAGGTCCAAAGAACCTCTACGTAGACTCTATGCTTCTGAAAGGCAGTGTGGTTCCCCACTTACAGTGTTCATGCTGCATCCTGCACCAGAGCATCTGTCTTGGTGCTCTATTGCTGTTGTTATTATAGTTGACCTAGAACATTACTTTGGAAACCCCAGTGCAAGGGAGTTTGGTAAATGTTTTCTTGACTGTTCTAGCATTTAGTGCTTAAGAAATGTTTTCAGAAGAAGTTTGGAGTAGTTTTGAGTGAGGCACAGTAGCAGCAGCAGGAGGCACTTTTTAAAAAAATCTTATTTTCTGGTATAGTGCCTGACCCCTCAGACTTGGCACTGAAAATAAATAGTGGCTTATTGATGTGTCTTGGATGCTGATAAAATCTGAGTTCTGCCTGGGTCTCCTCTCTGCCTTTTTTAGCAGTGAAAACTGCTAACTATACATACTAGCTATATAGGGGATTTTGGTAGTAATAGATCTGTCCTAGGCTAGTCCCATCTAAGGGTTAGTCCCAGTTGACTCACCTGTGACCTCAGTCACTGTATCTTTCCTTAAAGTGATCTCCTCCAGTTCCTTTTCTCCCCATCCTTATTCCCTGGGACAGGCATGTGTGTATGTCACTTCTGTTTTAAGAGTCTATGAGACTGATTCTGTTCCCAGGAAGAACTGAAATCTTTACCTAGATGAGTCACAAAGGAGTTTGAAATTAACCCTCTCTCCCAAGGGTTTGCTAATTTTACATTTGTTTCCCAGGTGCCCTTTTGGTGATAGATGCGAATCATTCATGTTGCCTATTCACTATCACAATTTTAGGTCAAAATATCTTCAAGGCTTCCAGAAGTAACAAGAGTATGAACTGAGAGGGGAGGGTTTGTAGTTCAGGCATGAGTTCCAGCTTTTCCCTTTAAGCCATAGCTCAGTATCACCCCTGGGTCTTGGTGACCATGACATAAGCAAACTTGGCTTCTAAAATGTTGGCAGGGTGCTTCTAGTGTCAGAAGCTAAGCTTCAAACAGAGATTGCATTCACAGTGGGAGATTAGGATTTGGAGATTCAAAGTCTTGGTACTGAATCCTTTCTCTTTTTATTGGGTTGTATGACACTGGACATGTCTATGAACCTTCTCCAGTCACAGTTTCTTTACCTGTAAAAAGAGAAACTCTGCCTTACAGACGTGTGAGGATTTCATATAAAGCATTCTGTGCATCATTCAGGGGTGGCAGTGACTAATATTTGGAGTGATGAGCACAGAAGATGGTGACAGACCTCACAGCTAATGTGCTCATAGATACACAAGCTCACCTTCGTGTATTCGTGGTCTTAGTGCTTTGGAGACATTACTTATAAACTTCACTTATTTGCATCCCAGATGTCTCTGGATTGAGGTAGGTAGGGGATAAAAAAATTGTATTTTGCATTCACTTAGCAAGTGAGCCCTCCCTATAGCAGCTGCTGGAGATTCAGAGCTAAAAAAAAACAGTACCTGGCCTTAAGGATCTCATAGTTAAGGGGGCCGAAGGCAGATCCCACAGGTCTTTGCATATCATGCAGGAGTTGGGGACTCTGTTTTGTAGGCAGTGGGAGAGAGAAGTGATTCACTTCAGTCTGGGAGCCATCATGATTGTAACTTTGGCTGGAGGGACAGAGGACAAGGAGGACTACCATCCTGGAGGAAATGAGACCATTGGCATGTTCCAGGTCTGGTAAGTGTCACACTGGCAGGACAAGGGCTCAGGGGATGAGATGAGGCTGAGACGCTAAGATACAGGCAATGTGTGGATTTCTGGCTCATATAATTTGGCCATACTTTCTTTGATCCAACAACAAAAGTTATGGGATGATCTTAATTGTTCTGATTTCCTATGTGTTCTTTTTTTGATACCAGAGTTTATTTAATTGTCCCATCTTTTCTAATAAAATTCTAACTCCTAACTATCAGGGACTGTGTGTGTGTGTGTGGGGGGGGAGCAGGATAAGGGCAGGAACCTTGCCTTTTATATATTTTTTTCCAGTAGGAAGCAATTCAGGGTAAACTATTTGCTGTTGACTTTCACAACCTGCCAGAGAGTAGAGTACTCAGATCTCACAGTTGCTGGGCGAGTACTCAAAACAACTCCTAGCTTGGTCACATCGCTGGGCACAAACACACGGATTATGAAATATTTAATATTGTGTTTGTGTGGGAGCGCTACAAGAAGGAGAAAGCAGTGTGTTGTGAAGTGGCCAGACCCGATATTATGTAGCTTCTGGCCTCCTGAGACTGCTTAGTCTAACCTGATGCCTTTAAGGAAAATAAATGAAAGCAAAGCCAAGTAAATCATACATGTCTTAGATGTGAGTAAACTTGGAAAGAAGCTGTTTTCTCTTTTGAAAAGAGACCTTTTCTTCCAATTACGGTGAATGTAGAGTTCAATGATTTAAAAAAAACCTAAGTAGATTAATAATCTATTCTCATAGATTTTAAAAGTTAAGGGGAATCATGTTGGATGCCGTAGGTTTTAGCTGAATCTGAGGCAGATAATTCAAGGGCCATTTGTATTCTTTAAGCTTCAGTGCATATCTTACTTATCATTGGTGTGTGTGTGTCTCACAATAAAGATTGAAATCTCAAAGAAGCCCAGCTGGCAGGTGCCACAAATGCATTGGGACACCGTGGATCACTGCACACACTTATTTTCTTCAAACACATCTTTCTGGTATTGTATTCTCTTAAAACCAAATGGCCTCTAATATCAGATTCTTGAATGTATCATTCAGCTCTTCTCCAAATGCAAATTTATCTCATATGTTTTGAAAGTAATGGCCTGCACAGCTATTTTGTCTCTAGCTGGTGATAGATGCAGAGATGGGAGGTGAGGGTGTTAATGTAGTCACTTTCTCTAAACATTGAATGGTGAGAACCAAGCCTCCCAATGACACCAAACCACTTAGTAAAGTAACATTGTAGAGGAACCCTAATCAAAGGCCTAGTTAACCTGCCAGTGCCAAACAGCTGGGCAAAGTTGAGTCTCATGCCCTGTGTGCCTGAAACTCTGCAGTTGGAGGACTGGAGGAGTTGTTTGCTCATTCCATTCAAAACCAAATGTAAAGGGAAAAACAACTGAAAGATGACAACACCTCATTTGTTACTGACCAGTTATGCTTGACAAGTCCGATGTATTTATAATCTTTTAAAGTCCAACACAAAGGCACCTGTGCCTCGTTAATCATTGCAACTTCAGCGTTCCTGTTTATCAGGCTGTTTGCTGCCACAAAATCTGCACTAAAGTAAACTTTCCCAAGTTTTCCCTGGTACTAAAAGAGCTCCTGCTTGAGCCTCCTAAATTATAGCAACGGATGTCTCTTGCTGGTCTCTGGGGGCTGTAATTGCAGAAGCATAACCTGGCAGTTACGTGGTCACGTGGTCCAAGAAACCACTAGGCACCAATGTGCTTCCTGCCGGTCGACCTTCGGCAGCTGAAGGCACTGGTGCCTCATCTGTAGTCTTGCCTGTGTGTGCACCAATCTTTGGTATTCTCAGCCTATAATGAGGTGCCTGTTGAAAAGACTGAGTAAAAACTTGGGGTCCTTGCTCTGCCGCCTTATTATTTTCCTGATAGTGGGTTGATTTGGTCAGATATTACTGAGCTACTTTTGTTTGCATTTATTTTTATAAAAAGA
This sequence comes from Uropsilus gracilis, assembly GCA_004024945.1. Lineage (NCBI taxonomy): Eukaryota > Metazoa > Chordata > Mammalia > Eulipotyphla > Talpidae > Uropsilus > Uropsilus gracilis. The sequence continues at coordinate 6,409 of PVHY01022651.1, forward strand.
ACAGTTTTTTAATGTAAAACATTGCCTATGTTTGAATTAGCACAGAGTGTATTTCCTAGAATGATAATAAGTGATATCTCCACCAGGTTTGCAGGCTATTTTGTTCAATTTGACCGTTGGGAATGGAAGTCTAACTTGACAGCTGAAAGCATTCTGGTCTCTGTGGCTGAGAATGTGGATGCTGGAGATGTTTAGACCTGGTTTAGTTTGTATCTCAAACCACAATTTCCTCATCTGTGAGATGAGGTGATTGTGAGGAGTCGATGAGATAATGTATATAAATAGTGGCATCTAGTACTTGTGTAGCACTCACAACATCTCAGGCACTGTTCTTTCATGAACTCAACTCTGAATAATACTATGAGGTAGGTACTACTATGATTATACCCATACTACAGAGTGGAAAGCAGAGGCACAGAAAGATACAAATGGTAACTTGTCCAAGGGCATACAGCTAGGAAGTGGCAGTCCTAAGAGGTGGACCCAAGCTTTACTGTGAACCCATGTTCTTACCATGACATTATTACTTTTTAAAATTTATTACTAATTTAAAAAATCAATTACATATATATTGCACTGTTTTATACCCTGAGGTTCTCCGACTACCCTGTCACCCATTAGTTGCCATTCCAATCTCCTGTGCCTATCCCTCCTCTGACCCCCATCTCCTTTGCTTTATACTTTAGATAGGTTGTCAGTTTCTTAATTTTGACTTTTTCTTGTCCTTTTGTTTATCTATATCCCACATATAGGTGACATTATACAGTATTTCTCTTTTTCTTCCCCTTACCAAGACATTAAACTCTCTTTTATAAGTGGTTGATGAATGCCATGGGTACAAATAATCCAATAAAAAATAGAAGATATTGCAGAGCAGATTTTTTTTATGACAGAAATCCTATTTCCCTTCTCTCATTGCTAAGCTAAGAGTCGTGGGTTGCCCTCTAAAAGCTAGTTGTATTGTCTACTTCGCAAAGGATCAGTTCAAATCTGGTAGTGTTGAGCTGATAGTGTGGAGATGCTAAGATGCCACCAGGTGGCTGCTGGATTATATCAAACCAGTTGAGTGGGGGCTCTTTACACCATGGGGGAAACTGATGGAAGTTGAATGGAAGTAGGGCTGTGGCAGAGAGGAAACAATGTGCATATGTGTCTAGGGGGGTAGGCAGAGAACCTTAAGTGACTTCCGGTCCTCAGAAAGAGAACTTGGGGTGAAGGGATGGGTCTTGGCTGGTGTCGCAGGTACATTTACATTACATCTGGAGACTGAGACAGGGATAATCAGGGCTGAATACAATGAGCAATGTGCGTCCACTCCCACCCCAGTCTCTGCTGCAGGGGATGTACTAACAGTAGAGCAATGCCCATCAGATAAGATGTCATGTGCATGTGTGGGATGGTCATGACTCTGGCATTTCCTTTCAGGAGGCTAGAGATGTTGACACTCCTATACGAAAGCTTGCTTTAGACCTCACCTTCAGTGTAATACTCTACTAAGTAGAGTGTTTTGCAAGCCCCATTCTAAGGGCTAGCAAGTCAAAGATAGTAGAAAACATAGTCCCTGCCCTCTTAGGGGCTTACATTCACTGGAAGAGAAAAGGCACAGAAACAGATATGATAAATTATTAGAATAATCCAGAGGTAAGCACCGGGAATCATGGGAATATCAGGCAACAGATCTAACCCTGGGATGGGTCTGGGGTGGTTCATGATACCTGGCAAACATCAATCTTTAAGGCTAATGGAGGTAGAAGCAAGCACAGCTATAGGTTAACTGAGAGGCAGGAAATGAACAGATTGGTCTTGTTGGGGCCTAAAATATTAGGCAAAGTGAGGTAAGGAGATAGAAGTGGGGACATAGGGCCACAGGTAATAAGTGAAGGGGCTGGGCCTTTATTGGCTGACCGACAATGATAGTGTCAATACAGATCTGAGCTGCTTGTACTGTCCTCTGACAGTAGTTTGGAAGGGAAGAGGCTGGACCAGAGACCTGTGCAGTAAATCCAGATGGGATGGTGAGTGCTTGAGCTAGGATTGAGATTATAGGAAAGTCAGTAAATAAGTGGGACTTAGTATAATATGGTTATGGTGAAAGTTGGGGAAGAGGGAATGAAAATTGAATGATGGCTTCCAGGTCTTCAGCTCGATTGGTGGGTAGATGGGGATGCCCCTCACTGAGCTGAAATTAGAATAGCTGAGTTAGAACAGGAGGTGTTGAGGTCAGCCTTGACTATCTTAAGTTTGAGGTGCTTGGCAGAGAATTAAGTAGGTGATCCAGGGGTCTTTCCAGAGGAACCGTGTAGGAGAGGTGGGCTGAGCAGGAAGCAGACTAAGAATGGGACTTTGGCAGTGGTGGCCATGGAGACAGGGCTGCCTCGGCTGCTCAGTAGCGCCATACCTTTGGGACAGACCTGGCTCCAGTGGCCAGGTGTGCTGTGGTCCAGACTGGCAGTTCAGAAGGACTGAACACAGCAGGACTCTCTCAGTACTGGGGCCACAGGTTATGGTGCTGGTTCTGTGGTGGGGCAGAGGAGAAGGTTGGGCTTGGTGAGGAGACATATGTCACAGTTCCCTGTTGGCCCGTGGAGCTCTTTATAATGGGAATCTTCAAACTGTTGATGAAGCACAATTAAAGCTCCTGAAAACCCCTTGTCAACATTTTCAAACTGTGTATGTCCTCCTCCCGTGAGTCTCTGAGATTCTCACAGGCCATGGACTTGTCACTGGCTTGATGGCTGTCTTCAAGGAGATGTCAGTGAGGTTTTGGGTGAATTGAATTCACCTGCTCTGGGTGATGACCCCTGGCTGTGGGGGAAACAGGACTAGTAGGAGAGAAGGTGTGGGAGCCTCTGTGTATCTTTGCACCCCTGAATGGAATTATTTTTCTACCAACACTTTAAAATACTCTTCTCCAGCCTAACAAAGGTAGAATCCCACCATTTAGAATTTCTACACTTATAGCCACTTGGCAGTAAAATAATTACAAAATCATCACTTAGTCACAGGCATATTATGAAACTGAGGGAGAGTATCTGAAGCCATGGTGCTCTTTATAGGACACCATGAAATATTGACGTATGTATTTCTATTAAATGATCTAAGAACAATTTCATGGGCAGAAAGCACAACTCTATAAAATATGTATGTAATCTAAAATTACCACCAACTGTCCATAAAAAAAAATCAAGCTGTCACACTAAGCTTAATTGGTTATTTCTGTGTTTTTCTGCTAATTTTTAAAGCTATGCTCATTTATTTGTTTTATTGTATCAGTGTTCACTGGCAGACAAGACGTAATGGTTGCCAAAGCTTTAAGAAAAATTTAAGAGACCAATTTCCACAGAATACATTGAGATTGAGTTGCTTTTGGATGCCAGTGTAATTCTTCCTCAATAAAAATTGGGTAATAACTTCAATTGTCTGGTTTTACTTGTAGGAATCCTCTTTCTCCCAGCCCAGCTCTTGGGATAAATTCAGGTGCTCAGGTTGAGAACCAGTGGCTTAAATGATCACATTTACTGTTTCTTTAGCTTTCAGGCAGCAACTGTTTTTCTAGATATACTCCTGACCAAGTGATGGGAGAAATCTGTGACATGGAGACTCAGTGACAGTGAAAGTTGTCCCTGTGTGTTCTAGCTCTAGAACTGGGTTTCTTACTACTCTGACCACCTTCTCCCCTCTATCCCCAACAATAAGTTTGTCTTTTACTCAGGTCACAGGCCATTTGCTTCAGTCATACCAATGCCTGGAGGACATACAGAGGACTCTTCCAGGTGCGGTTTCCTGCACAGCTCCAGTTTTTGCACCTTTGCTGCTAGGGAGCTTGTTGTTTTCCAAAGACAGATTCCAGTGAAGTACTTTTGGTTCCCATCTCTGCCTTTAAAAACCACCGATTCTTTTTTATTGTATTTTTTATTATTTAAATTATTTATACATATATATATTTCACATCATTGTAATCCCTAGGGGTCACCTACCACCTCCCCTCCCTGATCACTCCAGGAGGTCCCCTCCTCCAGTTGTATACTTTTGTTTGGTTGTCCATATATTAGTGAAACCATTCGGTTTCTGTCTTTTTCCTTCTGACTTGTTTCCGATAATGATTTCTTCTGGTACATCCATGTTACCAAAAAGTCATCAAATTTGTCATTTTTAATTGATGCGTAATATTCCACTGTGTATATATACCACATCTTTTTCATCCAGTCATCTGTCTTGGATCATTTGGGTTGTTTCCAGGCCCTTGCAATTACAAATAGTGCTGCTATAAACATCCGAGCACAGGTATCCCTTTGTACCCACATTGAGGTCTCCTTTGGGTAGATTCCCAGAAGAACGATTGCTGGGTCAAATGAAAAACCACCAATTCTTAATTCTGCTTTGTTTTTGCCATCAACACCCTCTCTTCCCCTCTTACTCTGGTTATTTGGGTACTTACCAGTATCACACAGTGGTAAGAGCTCATGGCTTAAAATCATTTGGATTAGAACCCCATCTGATTTACTTATCTGCACCAAATATCAGCTGTATGACCTTGGCGAATTACCTAACCTCTCTGAGTTTCAGCAACACCTATATAAAATGAGAATAGCATTAATGTCTACTTGGTAACGGAAGAAACTGCCTGATAGACAGGAAACTTCAGTATAGCTTAGATATTATTATCCCCTCTCTTAGATTACAAAATCACTGAGGGTTGGGACCTCTCGTCAGGTACCTTGAATCCCTCCAAACAGTTAGTTAAGTGCACATAAGAGGAATTTAATGAATGTATGACATGAAAAGGCTGGGCTGAATAAGAGAGACAGGAAGCTTAGATAATTATGTGAAATATCTAAAGCAATCAGAAGGCTTACAAATGGAATGCCAATGCTCCTGCAAAAGAAATGTGCAGAGCGGAAAACAAAACCCAGAGCAGCTTGCAAAGGGTGAGGACAAGTTGGGGCAGGAAGCAGAGAAGAGATTGGAAAAGGTCATGCAGAATCAGGTCAAGTTCTGGGGGGAAGGGGAAAGCAGACACATGATGAGTGAATACTAATTAAAGCGGTTGAAGAGAACAGCATGGTGCAGTAAATACCAGCAGAGCAAAACTCCTGGCTGCTAGGCGAACTCACATTCGGTAAAAAGGAAAATCTTTCCACTGCACAGATCCTTTTATGAACCTGCAAATTTTCATGTATCCCTTCTACTCTCAAGCCTGTGTCACCAAGGAATATGGTGGTGAAGTGGTGTTAAATTCAAAACCTGCCTCTGGCTTCTGTTGATCCCAGGCCTCCTCCTTCTACCCATTGCCTCTCTGTACATCCTCAGAGGCTCATGCAGGGGCAGGAAGTGTGCCTTCTGGGTGTTTAGGTATACTCTGAAAAAGGGAAAGCCTACTATAAATGAGGCAATTGAAAGAAAGCCAGAGGGCGGTCTTTTGGATTCTCGGATTGAGGATTTGCCGGAATTCACCTCAGGCAGGCTTATGTTTATTCTGCACTTCAGAAGGATTTTGAAGGCTTGAAGATTTCCAACTTGGGAGAGGAAGGAGGCCCTTCCAACTCCTGACTGTACAATACATCTTGTGGAGAGGAGACTGCTCTGGGAGAACCTGAGAGAGCAGCAGTGGGGACAGGGCTATCCTCCTATCACTCACAGTGGGTCCTTTGAAGGGCAGGGATGATCACTGTGGCTACCCCTGACACCCTTTTTGGCTCTGTGCAGGGGAAATGGGGTGCTAAATCAGTTCAAGGTATCAGGGTTATGCTGGAGCCTGGTCACACAGTAGGCTCCCAAACCTGCCCTCAAGGACAGGCGGAAATTGGCAGAAACTACAAATCAGGCCTTCCCCCCCCACCCCTCCCTTAGAGAATCAGCTATTAAACATTTACCAGCAGGCCACTGTGTATGAACTAGATCTAAGAGGAACCAGTTAACCTACTAGACTGAACAAAGAGTTGAGTTTAAAACTGTGGGCAGATAAGCAGATAAGGTTAATTGTATCAGGTGCCTTTTCATTAGTGGGAGCCTGAGAGGAATCTCACCTTAAGTGCCTCTTAGTGCCTCTTACCTATATCCTTGGAAGTAATTGACTGTATTGGTGTTACTTCTTTTATTTTTGTTTTCCTAAAATGGAGGCCTCCAGTTGCAAAACTCCAAGTTTACATATGACAGATGCCTGATGGGTACAGAAAGTCTTCAAAAGAGTTGGTGTAAAATTCAGGCTGAGGTCTGCAGCTGGTCATCCCAGATCCTGAAGTGGCAGCTCCACTGGGTGGGCAGGTCCTAGCTGTGTGGACCGAATCTGCTATTTCTTATCTCAAAGCTGAATTTTGAGCCCTCTCTCTTGAACTTCACAACAATCTTCCTTCAGTACCTTCTGTTGAGGCCAAGAACAATGACCTTAACTTCCTGTGGGAAGGTCACTGTGGAGTTCAAGTGGGAGGTGACAAGTATCTGAACACCACCAGGCTACTGAGTGATCATATCAACACAGGCCTTTAGGAGAAGGGCCTTGTGTAGTTTTGGAATTGCTCTCCAAACATTCCCCAAATTGCACGCCTCAAGGGCCAACCTGCCAGCTGACCTACTTTTTTCAGCTACAGGAGTAAGGCTTCCTAAAATCTTGTCTGTAGATTCCAGCCAGGCAGGGTCAGGTGCTCATTGTAGCAATTTCTAAGACAGCATGTTGTAACCGAAAAAGAACACAATCTGGAGTTTGGTGTCTGACGACTTAGAATAGAGGCAAACCATGGCATAGAGTTCATATAGTGGTGCAGTCTTTACAGGGGAAACACACACAGGGGCTTTCGGGTGATGAAAATGCTCTATATCCTTTGTGGGTGCTATATACTTTTATTAGTGTTCATCCGACAACACCAGAGACGTGCAGGTTTTATCAAAAGTAGATTCCACACAATTTTCAAAAGGACAGAGTCAAGTCATGACCCTCTTATTGTAGATGAGTTCTCTACCTCTTTGAGTCTTGGGTGTCCTATCTATAAAACAGAAGGACCTCTTATACCTGCTCTGTGATGCTCCTGTATATTAAATAACACCATGAGTCAAATGTGCTTGACAAACGGTAAAATGCCCACACCCTGCCCACCACTGCGCTTTTCTTCCAGCTGCCTTCCGGGCGCATTATTGTACAGGTAGTCATGCGCGGGCCCTGCTTGCAGCTTCCCTTGGAGATCAGTGTTGTCTCTCTTTTAAGAAGATGGTGGAGCTAGCAGAAGGCAGCAGGAAAGCAAACAGAATATGGATGTGCAGAGAGGAGAGAAGAGGGCTGGAAGGGAACAACTGAGGAGAAAAAGCCAACTATCCTGCTCAGCGGTGCGACCAGCCTGGTGCTGGGAGGGAGTTGCTGAATGCCTGCGCGAGTCGTGACAAGGAAAAGCAGCGTGTTTTTAAAAATCACATCTTGCCAAACAAACTGGGTCACATTTGTGATGGAGTTAGTCACTGAGCAGAGAAGAGAAAGTGTTTTCTGGCGGAAGAGCCAACGGGTTAGCGACTGTGGTGATCAGCTGCAAGTACAGGCCACTTGGCCTCCTGGCCTTGTTCGGTTGTGAAGGAGGAGTCTTCACGTGGCTCCTACAGTGAGTGAGTCTGTGGTATTTTTGGATTGAACTTGGACTTGCCTCATAAAGGCAATCACAGACACCCTTTACATTGGAATCAAGAGCGCCGTACACATTTTAAAATGGAAACTCTCAGAGAAGAGCCAAGTTAAACGGAGACAGGGAAAGCAGGAAGGCGGCTCCCGAGTTCAAGCTCAGGATTCAAGTGGGCGGCGCCAAGGGCCTGAACGCCACCAGGCTCCTCCTGAGTGTTTACATGACACTGTCTTTCAATTCGGAAGCCCAAGTCAGAGCAAGGATAGATGCCCTCCGGCGACAAATACAAGCTGATCTGACAATGCTGAAACCAAATTTGAAATCATTAGCCACTATAATGAAGTTAAAATGGGGAAAGATTAAACAGGAAGAAATAACCTTAAAAAAATCTGATGTGTGAAGTTTTGATCCTATGCTCATTATACAATTTTTGGTGATTTCTGTTAGATATTTCTGCCAAGAAATGTGATATGTTGAAAAAAGAAGAGGAAATGTACTGTAGAGGCTGTGACTATAAAGGGCTGTTTAAAGTGACAGGATTTTAACTGAGATTCTCCCAGTGACCAAGGTTGTAAAATTAGAATCTTAAACTATCAAATCTGGGTGATTTAAAACAAAAAAAGCCCAGTAAGAGAGACATCCAAATTTATCTTTATATAATTGCCATTTTCCCACAATGTTTGTCTTTTTTCTGGGCATGTCAGATTTCTTATTGTTAATCTTCTACTCTAAGAATTGTCTCTATTGTAGCAAGACAGGGAACTGAGAGGAGGTGGGGTGAGCAGCCACCTGAGAAAGAAGGGGTGTTTTTCTCATGACCTCTGTATTGGAAAGAGGGTGGCAGAGGAAGCCAGCCCATGGAGGTGGTATGTGCTGGTGTCAGGACTCGAAATACTGGGAACCCTAGGTGGGAGGAGACTTCCCCAGCCAGCTTTTTGTCTCCTGGGAAATCTGATGCCTCAAATCTCCTCCTCAACAGTGACTCATTTTCTAGGTGTACAACTCTATTAATTAGCACACTTTGTCTGAGATTGGACCTTTTGCAGCCTGGCACTGGCTTCATGCACTTCTTCACCCCCTTTCCTCAGGTCTTCAGAAACAGTGGAGATTCAACATCTCCCCCCAACTCACTTGGGGTGTATAATTCTAAAGGAAATCTCTTATGTCTCCTTGGCTTAGGGTTGACAGACATGGGTTTCAATCTCAGGTCCATCACTTAATGGCCAGTCACAAAACCTCTGTGAATACTGAGTTTTATGTCTTTAAGGGGGACACAGAGCCAGTGATGCAAACAAGTTATCTTTAGCTGCTTAATACTTTTGCCAATGAGTTGAATGTATCTTCATGGTAAGTGGGAAATCAATAGGTAATCAGTATTCTGAGAGGAGGGAAGCAAGAGACCAGGATCTCTCAACAATGTGCTTTCTGTCCCACACCAACTTTCCAAGTATAGAACTGTAAAATGCAAAATTTAATGGGATCACCTGTGTGATATGACAAGAAATATGTATTTGGGCTTCATCTTCTGTTACAGAGAAGTATCTCAATAAAAAGGGAGGGGGGTTTCCATATTCCCTGCCCCACCTAGTGAAGGGTAGAGCTGAGTGTTGAGGGGAAACTAGAGAAGACTTAGAGGATACACAGAGGAGAGACATGGAAGGAGACACATGGAGTCAAGACATGTCAAGCCATTTGGCAGCCTTTATCTTGATTTGTGCTTTGATTTTGTTCCTTGCATCCCACACTTGCCTGGCCCCTTCTGACCTTTCCTTATAGTTCCTGCCAAAAGGGCCTTAGACTTGTGGCAAGTTTTTAGGCCTTAGTGACTCTACTTTAGGCCAAGCCTGTTGGGCTGGGCATTTACCCATGAAGGGATGGGTAACTTTCTGCATTTTATTGGAAAACTATTATCTTTTCTCCATTTCTCTCTCTGTGCACACTAATCCAATTAAAGCTCTCTTGCACTAAGAGGATGCTTTGTCTTTATGCAGAGGATGGCAGAATCCCTTTAGAGCATGCAGGTTTTGGGATCCTAGGGTACTCATCAGCCTGCACACTAACATTTTCTGGAACAAGAATGACTTAAATATCTTGGGATTTCCTTCATGATAGGTGAGAGGATCATCTTTTATTATTCATTACAAAAAGGAAGGAGGAGGGCTAGAGAGCCAGGTAATCAACTGTGGTCAATGATTAAATCAACCCATTTAAACCATGAAACTTCCATAACCCCCCTAAATGTAGGTGGAGTTTGGAGAGCTTCCAGGTTGGTGAACATGCTGAGGTTCTGGGAAGGTGATGATCAGAGAGGGTATTGAGGCTTCACCTCCAACACCTTGCCCTGTGCCTCTCTTCCATTTGACCATTCATTTGTATCTTTTATGAAAAACTTGTATTAGAAGTAGGGTGTGTCCCTCAGTTTTGAGAGCTGTTCTAGCAACTCACTGGAGGCAGATGTATTGGGGAGACCGCTACTCTTCCCTCACCCTGACTTTATTGCTGGCTGTCAAAAGTACAGGAAGTGTGATACTTGTGATGGGTATTTGGAGTGGGATAGCTTTGTGGGACTGAGCCCTTAATCCTAGAGGTTGTTTTTAACTCTGTGGAGTTAGTGTCAGAATAGCACACCCAGAATAGAACACCCTGTTGGTATCTAGAGGGTTGGAGTAGGGAAAAATCTCCATACACTTGGTCAGATGTTTGTGGGGAGAAACAGATCACAACCTGAGAAATAGATTTAAGAGTCTGGTGCACAGTGAGCCTCTGTTGAGCTTGGGGCAGGGAAAAGCAATCTGAGTCTCTGGGTTCTTTGTTTTCAAGCAGTTGAAATAGGTTCCCACAAACTGAATAGCAAAGAAGCATGTTGGGAAGGCATGGACTGATTTTGTGGAAGAGTTGTGTCTCAGGAGGAACAGGCAATAACAGAAAGGAACAGAGATGCGGTGCCTCCTCTACCCATCAGAGCACCTCTGTTCCACTATTTTTGATTGCACCATTCTCCTCAAGGCTTAAAACCCTAGGAACTAGAGTCAAAATGCCCTAAATTGTATTCAGTGTGCCACTATCTTCCCAGTGGGAGGGAGCAGGGAGAACCTCATGACTCTCAGAACACAGGATGAGTAATTCCTGGTAGGAAATCAGCATGCTTTTATCCCCTCAAAGTGGAAAGGAAACATGACTGGCCAAAGCAAAGGATCTTTGGCATGCTAATATTTGGTTCCACTGTTAGAAGAAAGGGCACAGTAGAAAGAAGAAATGATTCCATTTTACCTTCCTTAGCCAGGCTCAGGCCCATTTCTGAGCAGCATGCTATCAGTAGCTTTTGACTATTTGGAAAGTATGCAAAAAGGGTAAAAAGATCTTGAACATCTGGAAAATATCACTGTAGGAACGGTTGAAAGAATTGAGGAGATTGAACTCTGAAGAAAGTAGACAATGGGCATCTAATGGTTATTTTTAGATATCTGAAGTATAAGATGTTTAAGATGTGATGTATAAAAATATTTGTATTTGGTGATTCTAAAATGAAGAACTATAGATTTTAAAGGGTAATAGATTTCAGTTCAATATACATAGACATGATCTTTCAAAAAATCAAGTGCTATAAATTAAACGAGCTGATGGAAGGAAGGGGATTTTTCATCACTAGGAAACCTCTGTTTTTTAACTAGCAAGAGCAATCTGTGCACACTTTACAGAGGATCAGAGCATACCTGTGTGCCAGTAAGTTGAGGACACTGACCTAAAGGCTCCCAATGAAATACTCCTTATTTGACCACCAGGAGTGGTCAAAAGAACTCTTTTTCTATGTAGAGTCCCTGATGTGCACAGCAAAAGTGATAATGGATGGGGAAGACAGGAAGAGTTTCCTTCAAATATACTTTTAATCACTTGCCCACTGATTAAACCCTAGGAACTAGAGTCAAAATGCCCTAAATTGTATGGAACATATATGCAATCGGTGAGCCCTTAATTTAGAGCATGGCTTCACCCAAAGACTTCTTTAGGACTGCATTGTGTTCACATTCATCCTTTATGCACTTCTTATGGACATCTTAGTGTAAATTGAATAAACATCTTTATTACTGAACAATATTCAACAAAATTATGGTGGGTGGCTCAGGCCAAATCCATTACTAGGGACCTAGAATATCAGAGTTGGAAGAAACTTTGTGATTAATGGATTTGTAATACTTGACCATAATCAATGGCATTATTGACAAGTTGATTTGTAACCTGGTTTTGAATTCTTTCAGGTGCAGACTCTAAATTTGTCCACACCACCCTGTGTACTTGTGGTTACTAAAATTCTTTTCTTATTTTGAAGTAAAATCTACCCACTAGGTGGCTAGATCTGTCAAAATGTCAAATGGACAGAGCCTATGACCAGCAACTGCACTTTTTAATGTTTATATGTTACTTTATTTATTTTTTAAAAAATAATTAAAAAAATTTTTTTGTGGGAAGAAAGTGAGTTACATAGATAGGTATACATATTACAATACCATAATTATGAAATTATGACCATGCAAAATAATATATTATTTACTGATGTGTGATTTAAGAGTTTCAAATACCACTGGAATGGAAAATATCAAATCCAGTGTACTAATTATTATTTCTGGGAATGTATAATGGGGAATAGGATAGAAGAGATATCCACAGAGAATGTCAACTATCTCTGTGATAATTGTTCTTCTTTCTTTTTTTAATTTAATTTTTTAAAATTTGCATATATATGTGTATTTATATTTATATTACGTTATTGCATTCTTGTGGAGCTTTTCCACTTTGCCTAACACCTGTTAACCATCCAGATCTTTTGTGCTTTTCGCCTACCCCACCTTCTTCCCCCTCCTCCTCTCTCGCTCCATTGTTCAGTCTCACTGGTTGTTTTTAATTTTTCTTATTTGTTTGTTTTTCCCTATAGTCATCATATAAGTGAGACCATTTTGTATTTCTCTTTTTCTTTTTGGCTTATTTCTGCTAATATGAGTCTTTCTAGTTCCATCCATGTGCCTGTGAATGACATGTGTTTGTCCTCCTTGATGGATGCGTAGTATTCCATCATGTATATGTACCACATTTTTTTTTTTTTTTTAGCCAAGCATCTGTTTTGGGGCATTTGGTTTGTTTCCAAATCTTGGCAATTGTAAACAGAGCTGTAATAAACATGTGCGTACAGGTGTCCTTTTGAATTAATGTTTTCATGTCCTCTGGGTAGATTTCCAGTAGTAGAATTGCTGTGTCAAATGGTAAGTCCATTTTCAATTGTTTGAGGGTCCTCCACACAGTATTCCATAGTGACTGGACCAGTTTGCACTCCCACCAGCAGTATAAGAGAGTTCCTTTTTCTCCACATCCGCTCCAACATTTGTCTGTTTTATTTATATGGGCCATTCTTACTGATGTAAGATGGTATCTCAGTGTGGTTTTAATTTGCATTTCCTTGATTATTAATGATGTGGAGCACTTTTTCATATGCCTATTAGCCATTTGCATCTCCTCTTTGGTGAAGTGTCTTTTTAGTTCTCCCCATTTTTTGACTGGGTTTTTTACTTTGAGCAACTCCACTTTTAACAATTCATCCTATGAATATAGTTCTGCCTGGGCAGAGAGATATATGTGCAGAGCTATTCATCCCAGCAAAGGCCTGGACATAATTCAAATGTTTAACCAAGGGACCAATAAAAAAAATTATGGAATATCTGTGTTATGGGATTTCAACAGCTGTTAAAAAATTTATTCTTATGCACTCATAAAAAAATTTTGTATCAGTTCTTTCACATGGTTATCTCTAATTCTTCTTGAGTTGTGAGAAAATGAGAGTGATTTAATACTAATTATCACTATTATTGGAAAGAAGAATCCACATATGTACATGTTTAGGATTTTTCTGGAGATATACTGGTTACTAGTTACTTATGGAGAAGGAAAATATGAGACTTGGTATTAGATGTGGAAGGGAGAATTTTTATATGTATATGAACATCTATGTGTATGTAAGCATATACATGCTTATAAGTATATGTATCTTTTATTTTTCCTTTTCAATTTTTTGGTATATGTAGTACTTAAAAAAAACTTCCTTAAAAGTCTACCTTCACAGACAACAAACACAAAAATACATTAAACTTAAAAATTTCTGTGCATCAAAGAAAACAATTAAAAGAGTGAAAGGCAGCCTAAAAAATCATATATTTGACAAAGAATTAATTTTTAGAATATGTAAGGAATTTCTACAAATCAAGGACAAATAGAAGTAACAGCTCAAAAATGGGCAAAGGACTTGAATATCTAGGTAGTTCTTTAAAGAAGACTTGCAAATAACAAGCATATGAAAAGATGCTGAACAGCATATCATCAGAGAAATGCAAATCATGATTACAATGAGATACCACCTTACATCCATTAGGATGGTCACTATCTAAGGAACAAGAAAAAAATGTAGAGAAAATAGAATTTTTGGGGGCTCTCGTGGGAATATAAAATGGTACAGCCATTATGGAAAACAGTATGGTGGTTCCTCAAAAAATTAAAAGTAGAAGTATATGACCCAGCAATCCCACTTCTGGGTCTATATTCAGAAGAACTGAAAACATCTCAAAAAGATATTTTCACACCCATGTTCATAACATAATAATTCACAAAAGCTAAAATGTGGAAGCAAACAAAAAATAGAAAATGTGGTCCATGCATACAATAAAATACTTCACAGTTTTTAAATAAAGGAAAGTCCTGCCATATGAATGAACTGCAAAGGACATTATGGTAAGTAAAATAAGTCAGTAACAAAATGGTAAATATTGCATGATTCTACTTGAAGGATCCAAAATAGCCAAAATCCAGAAAGTAAAAAGGTGGTTGTCAAAGACTGGGTGGGAATGGATTTGGAATTGAACTTGATTTTTCAAGATGAAAGTATTCTAGAGATCAGCTGTACAACAGTGTGACTATACTTAATGCTATTGAGATGTACACTCAAAAACAGAAAGCTTGAAACAGCTTGAACTCTTAAATCCTGGCACTGGGCCTACCTGCTTCTATCTCTTCATGCTTTTTCTACAGTGGCAGGCATTTGAAGACATTGACCTTATGCCTTTAAAATTTTTTTTATGTTAAATAATTTATATATAAACTTCACATCTTTGTAATCCTCAGGGTTTACCCCACCACCTTCCCTCCCTGATGGTTCCCACCCATCCCCCCCAACCCAGTTGTGTACTTCAGTTTGGTTGTTAACTTGTTTTGAGTTTTCCTCATGACTTTTGGTTTATTTTTCCTATGTCTCATATGTTAGTGATACCATTTTGTTTCTGTCTTTTTCTTTCTGACTTGTTTCTGCTAATATGATTTCTTCTAAGTACATCCATGTTATCATAAAATCATCAAATTTGTCATTTTTAATTGATGGGTAATAATTCCATTGTGTATAGGTACCACATCTTTTTCATCCAGTCATCTGTTTTGGGACATTTGGGTTGTTTCCATGTCCTTGCAATTATAAATGGTGCTTCAGTAAACATCCGGGCACAGGTGTCCCTTTGTATAAGCAAAGAGGTCTCCTTTGGGTAGATTCCCAGAAGAGCGATTGCTGGGTCAAATGGTAGTTCCATTTCCATTAGTTTGAGGGTCCTCCACACAGCTTTCCATGGTGGCTGGACCAGTTTACATTCCCACCAATAGTATAAGAATGCTCATTTCTCTCCATATCCACACCAGCACTTGTTGTTGCCCGTTTTTTGGATGTGGGCCATTCTTACTGGTGTAAGGTGGTGTGGTTTTGATTTGCATTTCTCTGATTGCTAGTGACGTTGAGCATTTTTTCATGTGCCTGTTGGCCATTTGTATTTCCTCTTTGCAGAAGCATCTTTTTAGTTCTCCCCATTTTTTAACTGGGTTTCTTGGTTTGTTTTTGCTAAGTTGTGTGAGTTCCCTATGGATCTTTGTTATCAATCCCTTATCACTTTTGTGGAGATTTTTTTCCCAATTGGTTGTTTCTTTTTGTTTTCTCTCTGTTGTCTCTTTTACGGTACAGAATCTTTTTAGTTTGATGTAGTTCCAGCTGTTTTTTT
>PVHY01022652.1:0-22105 GCA_004024945.1 Uropsilus gracilis
GGAAGGAACTGGGGGGGGCTTGGCTTAGTGATGAGTCACTCACCAGCCTGATGGGGGGGGCAGAGGGGAGCCTTTCCCTCTGTTCTGGAAAGCCATGGGTTGCTGGGAGCCTCCCCTGGGAGACAGACACCCCCCCCCCCAAAGACGCAAGCACGCGGAGGCTGATGGGAAGGGGAACATTTGCACTGACACAGAAATATCTCCTGTGGTAACCAGCGCTGATGGGGAAGGGAGAGAGGGGGATTGATGTGACAGTTTAATAGGGCTTTGAGAAATATGATATTAATGTTTGCCTCGTGCGGCAGTCAGCTCGCTCAGGTGGCTCCCACTCTAAGGAGACGACAGTACTCTCCCTGAAGCCTTCAGGGTGGCCTCGCTGTGACGGGCTGAGGGCTGTGCTCTGTATCATGCACATTGTGGTGTGAACCCCGCCGAGATGCAACATCTCCCCAGACACCCTGGAGTTTGGAATGCCCGCTTGGTGGCCACAGGTTTCCCCAGAGGCGATGGCGCGAAGCACTCATCAGCCAGCAGGTCTGAGATGCGAACTGAGGGCCGACCAGGCTCCATTATGGCCTTTCATGACAAGCCCAGAAGATGGGGGGCAGTTTGGCCTCCTGGCACGGACAAGCAGGGTCACCCCCTGCTGGGAAGGAACAGTACTGCAACCCTGTGCGTGATTCCGAACTGGCTCATGGCGAGAGGGACCTGGTCAAACACTCTGAGACGCCAGGCAACGCAGTGAGGGACCAGCAAGGAGAAACGGAGCCTTGAGAAGCAGGTGGTAGCTCAGACGCAGAACGGCTCTTCTCCTGCGCAGAAGACCCCGCCCCTGACCCCATCAGCCCCGTCGGATGCTCTTGCTAGTCATCGCGGCGATGGCAGTTAGGCAAACGTGACGGCCACTGCAGCTCGCCCGGCATCTGTGGACATGTGTCCATGAGTCACGAAGCCATGCTTGTCACAGCCTCTGCAATGCATCAGCAAAAGTTCCCGCATCAAGAGCCAAGTCTCCTTTCCCACCGAAGTCCAGGCGCCCTCGCCAGCATGGACACACACCCAGTCGGTGACGCCGGGGCCAGCGCTCACCCTGTCACCCACGACCGCTAGGGACCATCACCAGGTAAGGCTGTCCCTCTGGACCTCGGCTCTGTCCACACCTGGCCAGGCTGGGGCAAACGCCGCACGCAGACACGCAGGGCTTGGACGGAGGTCGTGGCCACGCTTCTGGGCGAGCCGCAGGTGGTGCCCAGGGCAGAGGGAGGTGACGACCACGTGCCAGCCTTCCAAAGCCAGGCCAGCGCAGGGCACGTGGCTCTCACTCGCCCAGAGTTCCTCCTGCCACGGCGGAGCACGGAGGTGGCGGCTCCGCTTGAAGTAAACTAGATGGTGACAGATGTTCATGGCCTCAGAGACCGACTGGGTCCCGGGCACAAGAACTGCTGCCCGCTCAGCCTGCGGTCTCGCCAGGCACACGGTGCCACCCTGCACCAACCCCATGGCCCAGGTCCCCCACCGAAGATGCCTGGCCTGGACCCTCGGTGCCCGGCTTCCTGGCCGGTCCCACTTGACCCCCCTGCACCCCTGTGTCACCAGCTATCTGCTGTCCATCTGCTACCCTCAGCGATGTCCCCCTCCTAGCGTTGCTATGGGCCTGCAGTAGGATCCACACAGCCCTCCCCCTGCAGCCAAACTCCCTGCACACACACCCCCATGAGCCCTCCTCTCTGGGCTACTCCTGCCTGTTGCCGATCAGCCTCTGTGGGTCAAAGTGACTTTCGCAGCCACTGGGAGCAGAGTGAGTGCTGGCGGGGTGCCAGGGGCTCTGGGGGACAGTAATTAATCCCATTACCCGAGACACACACTCCAAGCAAACTGCGCAGAAGGCTTCAGCCCGGAGGATTCCAACCTGAGCACCAGCAAACTCTGCCTCCAGCCACGCGGATTAAAGCACTAGGATTGGGGGGGGAGGCTGGGGGTGTTGGGGTGACTTGTACAGAGATGGGCCTTCCAGGCCTCCCAGGTTCCGAAAGGGATGCGGGGTCAGTTCCAAGCCCCTCTCCTGTTCGGTATTAAATGACCCGCCAGGGACGTATCGTTTCCTAGCATCGTCCCTGCCGTCGTCATCAGAAACAGCAGGAGAGAAGGAGGGAGAGAAGGGTGAGGATGGCACCACCCACCATCTGCCCACTCTCCTGGGCATCAAACCCACCCGTGACCAAAAGCAGCGGGACTCCTGGGCGTGTGGGAGCAACTCCGTCCCTAGGATCCTCTCGCTGCCTCCGGCCGCCAGGACCCCCTCCTTGGCTTTGCAGTTTCTGCAGAGAAACTTCGCAGGCGCTGGAAGCCCGCCCGCCAGCCTGGGGGTGTCGCACAAAGTGGCCTCCCCCCGCGGAGACAGCGGCTCAGGGACGGTCTCCACGGAGGGCGCAGAGCGAGCCAGAAAAGCTACAGCAGAAAAAGCCAAGTATCTGCACGTCAAGCCCGGATGAATATGCATGTGCTTGCGCTCCCACGCCTGTGGGCAGAGGGATGGAAGCGAGGATGGATGTGCAGATACACGGACAGCTGCGGAGGATGCAGAGACAAGCAGGGGGCGCAGAGCTGATCAGGGTGGTGCAGCCAGGCCTTGAGGGAGATGGGCGATGCCAGGCCAAGGGAAGAGCAGTGGACCCTGCTGACGCCATTCTAGAAGATTCCTTTCGGGCCTCGTCTCTTCTTGCTCCATCCAGCACCCGCCACAGCCGGCCTGTCCTTACCATGCGCCTTCCCAGGTCTGCAGACTCCCGTGCTCCCCGTCCTCCTCCTCCTGCTCTACCACCCTCGTCTGCCCTCCTGGCTGGCTCCTCCTCCAAACCCAGGTGCTGCCTGCATCAGACCTGAGCTCAGGACTTTCCGTCCGCTAGCAGGAGTCAGCGTCTGAAACGGCTTCCTCCCGTCCCTGGCTTCACAACCATCTGAATGCTGAGGATCCTCGAGATCATGTCTTCAACCTTGACCTCTGCTCTGAACTCCGGACCCACAGCCGCTCCATGGGATGGGACTGCAGATGCCCGCCATGCCTGCTGTGGGACTTGGCAGTGCCTATGTTCCTGCTACGTGCACATGTGCAATGTACATCGACCTGATGGGGGTGGGGGGCATGCAGACCTCTCACTCAGGGGGCTTAGAGCTGGCAGGAAGGGAGAGGAGCGAGAGCAGCTCTGGTTACACTTCCCCTGAGCCGAGACAGGGTGTGGCAGAGACAGCATCCAGGAGAGACAGAGGAAGAGAGATCAGATGAGGTTGGGGACCAGACCCATGTCCCAGGCAGGTGTGTGACCCGGCCTTAAAGAACAAGAAAGGCAGCTCGGGATGAGGAGCAGACTGAGAAGTGGAATGATCCAGATTCACGCACCCGCCTGCTCACGGCAGAGATGGCTCTTACCTGGAGCCTCTGGGGACTAGTGCCCAGAGAAACCTCAGACCCCCACATCAGCTGCTGCACCCCTCTGCTCTAAGAGGGGTTTTCCCCATTCCCTTTCCAAGCAAGACATTTTAAAATCCCAGAGTGATTGTTCAGATGAAGAGTTAAGTTTCTAAATATTTCCATGACTGGTAGAGAGTTAAACTGCCTCCTGCTCACCAGACCGGGTTCCTGAGTCTTGGAAATTGCCTGAGAATTCTTCGTGGTGCCTTAGAATGTGGTTGGAGCTTAGAAGTCTACTTGCAGGGTGTGAAATGCGGTATCTACCGCTGGGACAGAGTGGTTGAATTCACTCTCTATACGCATTGGACCTTGTTTCCCTGCCGAAGGGAAAGTCCAGTTTCACGGGTCTGAAGTTCAGAGCAGAGTGGAATATAAGGGTCACATGGGTAGCGCCCTCTGTTTCCATATTAGTAAGTTTTCCCTAAATTCTCTCTCATGTAACACCATGCTTCTAGACAAGCTCACTCCTGATCTGTACTTTCAACCCTTCCCTAGGGGATGTTAAGTACCTCTCTTATTGAAGGATGGAAATAAATTCCATTTTACCAATCTAATAAATGCAGTCAAAAAATAATTAACTTCCCTCCAGTTATCTGTATCCGTGGTAGCGAGAGCTCTGTTTTCTCTGTTGAACTAACTGATTTTTGTATCTGTAACCTGTTTTTTTTTTCTCTCCTTGCCGCTTTTGTCTTCCACTTTCTGTGTTTAGATTGATGAAGTTTAATATATTTTTTAATATATTTCTTCCCATCTTTGTTTCAAAATTATAGGCTTTTATGTCTGTGTTTCCAGTGTTGATCTTTATACTATAAATCTTCCGAATGAAATTTGAAGTTATTCACGATGTATTCCCTCCCCTCCAAACATGACAGAAATTTTAGCATATTTTAAGTACCTATTAAAAACTGTCTTCCATCTTGTTATTGCTGCCTAGAGTTTATTTTAGCATATTAAACAATAAAAATCTTGTAGTCAATCCTTATGGTAGTGTTCTCAAAAAAAAAATCTCCATTTTTGGGAACACCATCTTGCACTTGTGCTTTTATTTCTTGTTTACTAGTCTCACTGGTGTGTATCTACTGACAATTCTTCCATTGAGAATCTTCTTGGTAGATTCCCTTCATTTTCCAGGATGTCAATTAGTCATATTTATTTCACTCTCCTTTAATACATTGACTCTTGTTCCTGATCAGTTTCTGACAGTTTGTGTTTTTAAAAATCATCTATCTCTTTTGGGGGGAAGGAGAGAGAGAATTTTTAAATTCCTTTTTTATCATGTTGTTTGGCTCTTTCAAAATGATTTTTCTAGGTGTGGAACCATCTTTATTTCTTGATTAGTATTCAGAAGGGACTTTTGAAAAAATCAAGTCTTCCCTGCAAAATTCTAAGCGATTATGTCTTCAAATGTTGTTTTTCTAACTTTTCCTCTATTCTCTTTGGAAGTCCTATTATATATACATATATATGTTATATATATTATATTATATATATATCACTGTTTTATATATAACTGTTTTTTTTTTTACTGTTTTATATATATTATATAGGGGTACTGTTTTATCCTTCATTTTCTAACTTTCAAAGAGAAGCTTTATCTTTCTCTTTATGTTGCTTCCTGAGTGAATTTCTTCCAATTTATTAATTCTCTCTTTATCTGTGTCTAGGATTGAATTGATTCCATTCTTTTAAACAAACTACATAGTTTTTTCATTTAGAATATTTCTAGTTATTCTCACAACTATACTTGTTTCACATCTACCTAGTTTTTACCACTCTTAGTTGATATTATTATTTCATTTATTATTCTGTAGTTACCGTAAAAAACTTTAAAATCAGCATGAAATTGTCATATATTTTGTACCACTTGGAGCGAATTGATAGTTTGGTCATTAATGTTGTTGCTGTCTTTTTAGCACATAGTTTGAAATTTCCTCTGGGTTTACTATTTTCATACTTTCCCCAGGACTGTCCAAGTGTATCTCCTACTGAAGGAAAGAAAGAGATTCCATCTCAACTCATGTGATAAATGCAGGAGGAAAAACTGACTTCAATCCAGCCCTCCTTACCGATTGTACCCAATATGTCCATACACACAGGGGATAGCCATCTCAGCAGAGATCACCGAGGGTAAACTCCAGGTGGCTACTGCCTCCATCCATGCTCAGAGTCCTGGCTGCTGACCTAAGGTTCATCCCAAGCTCAGAATCCATGACCCATGATCTCACACATCTTATCCCCAAGGACATGAGTGTCCATCCTTTGCTCTTTCTAGCTCATCTATCCACGATACGTGCCTCGGCCTGCCTGGGTCTCGCAGAAAAGCACCACCCTCCGTGTCCATTCAAGTTGTTCTGTCTCAAGACCATGACTCTTCTCTTGTATTTTATCCAAATTAGGAAACAAAAGGCCACCTTGCGAGTGAGGGCTCCCCAAGGCTCCTGAGCCTCGCACTGATTGTCTGCATTGGCAGCACACACCATTTATTTCTTTGTCCTCAAGAAATATATTATTGTATATATGCAAGTGTGATCCATCCTCAGAGAGTGCTTGGAAAGGATATAAATAGCTATTACAAAATATGAGAAGAGCTAATACACCACAGAGGCTGAGTTGCAGCACAGCCAAGATTCTATCTGGTGGGTGGAGGTGATTCTGTATTTGGGAATCTGTACATATCCTGAGAGCTCCTGGCACAATTCGTTTGGAGATCGGAAAGGAATATGGTTTGCAACATTCTTGAGTGTGCAGTATTGTTTGAAAAGAGTTCTTCCAAGAGGAGTCTATAGATTCAGGAAAGAACTGGAAAGGTGTCTCGAGACACGGAAGATGCTAGAAGCATGAGGGACTGAGCAACTAACTGTGGTGGCAGCAAAGTGCAAAGTGATTAAAAATGAAGATTCCAGCAGCCTGTCATAGTCAAACCCCAGCTCCACCATCTCCCAGTAACTTCAGTCATGGAAATGAAACCTTCTGCCTCAGTTTCCTCATCTGGCATAAAATATGAATCAGGTCAGGCATGGTGGCACATGCCTTTAATCCCAGCCTAAGAAGAGAGGCCAAGACTAGGAATCGCTTGAGTCTGTGGGTTTGAGATCCACCCCAAGCAACATAGTGAGACCTAGTCTCAAAAAATAGCTGGGCGTGGTGGCATGAGTCTGTAATCCCAGCTACGTGGGAGGCTGAAGCTGGGGATTGCTTGAGTCCATGGTACCTGGGCAACGCGAGTCTGCAGTTCCCTGGGCAACATAGTGAGACCTAGTTTCCAAAAAAGAAAGAAAGAAAGAAAGAAAGAAAGAAGGAAGGAAGGAAGGAAGGAAGGAAGGAAGGAAGGAAGGAAGGAAGGAAGGAAGGAAGGAAGGAAAGAAAGAAAGAAAGAAAGAAAGAAAGAAAGAAAGAAAGAAAGAAAGAAAGAAAGAAAGAAAGAAAGAAAGAAAGAAAGAAAGAAAGAAAGAAAGAAAGAAAGAAAGAAAGAAAGAAAGAGGGGGATCAGCATCGTAACCTTACTATCACCATGAAGTGAAGTAATGCTGAAAGAACTCTGGGCTGGGCTCTTTGAGGGGAAGAATATTCGCACAGAGCCCAGTGCAGGCATATGAGCCCTGACTGAGCTTTGCAGGTACCTAGTCTGCAAGTATGACCAGGTCCTGCTCTAGCTTCAGCCAAGCACTGAGGCTTTCACTTACAAGGCAGGATCTCAACCAGAATCTCCTATTTCTCCCCTTTACATTTAGAAGTGAGGCTAGTGGAGGAAGTGGAAAAGGCTCACGTCTCTGCCTTCGCCAGATAAATTTCTTGAGGAGAAACAGAGATAAAAGCTGAAAGAAGCCCATTAAATCAAGAATCTAAGCAACTTTATGGAAATACTTGCCGTCAGGCTGGGGGACAATGGTGCAAGGAATATGAGGTGACTCTTCACAACGTGCATGGAATCCGCACTGCTTTCATGTACGCTTCTCTAGGGGAAGGTGAGCTTTTTATTCCCCCTCTTTCTAAAATTATGAAAAGGCACCGCAATCAGAGTCTCCCATTATCGCGGGGATAAAATATCAATTTTTGTCAGGATAGAACGAATCGCAGATTGATCCTGATAGGCAAAATTAAATTTCTGGCCTGCACTTGATTTGATATTTATCACTCCTTTACCCCAGAAATGTTCTGTCACAAAACATTAAAAACAAACTTATTCAGCACACACCAAGCAAACTTAAAGACTCTTAGGAAGCACAACTGACAAATAACAGGTGTGATGGAGAGAAAATCAAAGGTTATGTGAGAAAAAAAAAACGGATAAAGGAAAAAAATCAGAAATATGAGTAATCTCAGGTCGCTTTGCAAAGATAAAAATGGGTACAGAGAGAGGCTGCAGGCGTGAATCTCTCCTCGGGAAAGCAAGTTTCCACCACCCACTCTCCAGAACTGGGCTACCAAATGGTCAATCTCAATTCATTCTCAGAGACAGCTGCTGACACAACCACCTGTCTCTATTTGGGGTGAGTGAGACACGCTTGGGGATGCAGCAAGTAGCCAGTTTTCATTCCATCTCCATCGTCAGCTCATCCCACGCAAGATGCTGGGATCAGAAGAAGTCAGAGAACCCCAAATTAGTTCCTTTCAGTGAACCCCTCTGTCAGAAAGTTCAGGTTGTTACAGATTGCACAGATTGCACGCAGCTCTTCTGTCTGATGGAGATCAAAATGAAACTATTAATTCTAATTAATCAATGAAAAACTTCCATCTGTTTGGATACTGGTGCAGCCTTTGTTTCAGGCATGCCTCTTTTAGAAATGGGACTTTGTTTTCCCTCACTTAGCCGTGCAGTTCTGGATGCATGAAGACATGTGTGGGGGCACATGTGTACATGCATGTGCATGTATGAGCACACATGCATTATGAACACAGGTTTCATTGGCATGCAAATCGATGAGACTACTTCCACTTGTCTAAACGCTAAGGCTGGAGGTAAAAAGCCTGAACTGTGCATTGCACTGAATCAGGATAGGACCACATATCTCCCCCTTACTGTGCTACCAGTTGGTGTCATCGAAGTGTAGATCCCTTGATGTTGTAAGTTGCTCCTCTGAGTAACTCTGAGAATAAAGAAAGAAATTGGCAAACAGTCCCTTGCTTTTAGAATGTGTAAATACCAGCAATGAGAACCTAAGGAGAGAAGCTACTGTGATTATTTAAAGGAGTTGTGCATAAAAGCACCAAGCAAATGATCTGTGCTTTCAAGTGTAGACCAGGGATTAGCAGAGGCCTTGATAAAAGAGAGATTTTCTAATACAAACTCGGCAGAGAAACATTCCAGTCAGAGGAAGGTGAGGCTGACACCGGTGGGGTGAATCCCAGCCCCCAGATGCAGGCAGTGTAAGCCGGTCGTACACAAGATCAGCAAGGTGGTGGGGGTCTCTGGAATCACCGGAGCTACCAGCCCTCTGACTGCTGATGATTTCCTCATGTTCTAACAATAACACTCACTTCTTAGGGATATGAAAGTCACTGAATGCGTGGCCCAGAGTGAGCACAAAAAACTACTAAATATCATCATGTAGGGGGAGTGGGTGAGTTGGGTTTTTCCTCCACTGGCCCATATACCCAACACTCGGGGTACTGAGTCTTCCCCATGGTGATACAGCCCAGTGGGTGTGCAAGTGTATGAGTGTGTACACCTAGGCCTAGGAGCAAGGGGATTAAGGGGTACAGAGTGTTGGGACAAGCATAAGAGAGAACACGAGAGGAAGCCAGAAACTGCCCGGAGAAGGGATGTGAAAATTTCTGGGGTGTTGGGGGGCTTGCCTGTCTCCCAGCCCGCCAACCCTGACCCTGCCCTGTCTGGTGTATCTGTGCAACTGCTCAAGTCAATACAGACCCTACACAGATGGGGGAGCTTGATATTTACAGCTACTACTACCAGTTTATACATTTGGGGTTACACTGGGGAGCACCTCAAATTTCAGAAGGTGTTTGACATTGTCAGTGAGAATAATGGTGGTGTTTGGAGAGAAGAATGATCTCCCTGTTGTCCAGAGAGTATGACAAGGGGAGACAGAGATAGCAGGTATGACTGTCACCAAGAGGTGCCAATATCATCCTGAGGCTATTGTCAAGGTGCAGATAAGGGGTAAGAGGCACCACACCAAAGTAGAGATAGAGGAAACAGAAAAGGAAAGAAGACACTAGCTGAAAAGAATCATGGGTAGGACACGCAGCCTTGGCACTGATGATGGAGAGAGGGTGGAAAGAGCCAAGTGTGGCCGCAAAAGGATGAGCCTGAATGGTGTGGCAGGAGAGAGTGCAATTAAGGATCTGGGGAGCTAATCAGAGAGCAGGGAGAAAGGAGATCAGGTGAGTTTTCACAAGTTCATTCCCAAGATCCATGGAGGACTCAGAAAAAGCTCTCTGGCAGTCATGGAAAATGTGTCAGGAATCTGAGGGAGAAGTCAGGACTTACGTTACCAGATCTGAGGCTACTTGGCCCCCGGTCTGTGCTATATTTGAGCAAAGCTGCAGTATAGCTGGGGGTGAAATGCAGAGAACAAACATCGAGGGTGAAGACATTCCCCCTGGGGAGTCCTCAGGATAGAGAAAGGGGATGAGGAAGAGAAGATGCCTTTCCAGAGGTGAGGAAATGCATCACAAGTATGAAGATTCACAGGAGACAAAGGTTAAGAAGATGTGGCTGGATGTGTATGTTAAGAGGGTCGGAGAAACTTTTGGTTAGCTTAATGTTTTAAAAAATCCAGAAAGTTAGACAATGAGTACAACACCTATATACATGCACCTGAAGGAAACAGTCAAACAAGAATCATAGTAAGAACGACCCACATCCAAAAAACGGGCAACAGCAAATGCTGGTGTGGATGTGAAGAGAAAGGAACACTCTTAAATACTGCTGGCAATGGCAACTGGTCCAGCCACTGTGGAAAGCTGTGTGGAGGACCCTCAAACTACCGAAAATGGAACTACCATCTGACCCAGCAATCGCTCTTCTGGGAATCTACCCAAAGGAGATCTCGATGGGGGTACAAAGGGACACCTGTACCCAGATGTTTACTGAAGCACTATTTATAATTGCAAGGACGTAGAAACAACCCAAATGTCCCAAAACAGATGAATGGATGAAAAAGATGTATATACACAATGAAATATTACTCATCAATTAAAAATGACAATTTTGAAGATATTATGATAACATGGGTGTACTTGAAAGAAATCATATTAGCAGAAACAAGTCAGAAAGCAAAAGACAGAAACCACATGGTTTCACTAATGCATGGGACATAGGAAAATTAAATGAAAAGCCACGTGGAAAAGTCGAAACAAGCTAAGCACCAAATTGAAGTACACAACTCGGGGGTGGGGGGGAGGGTGGGAATGGTCAAGGAAGGAAGGCAAACCTCGGCATTACAAAGATGTGAAATTTATACATAAATTAATTATGTATTTAATATAAAAACATTTCTTAAAATGTTTTTATATTTATTTAATATAAAAGTAAATTAATAAATGGGAAAAAGGAATCATACGTCAGGAGTTCGAGGATTGAAAAGCAAAGGTGCTGCGTGTAAACAGACCACAGTTTCATGGAAACATTCAGAATGGATGTAGGAAAAGGGTGGAATGACAAAGGGAAGATCCTTTTAGGGCCAACAGCATGCGGGGTGTTAAGGTGAAGAAGAGAGAAAATGAAAGAGAAATTCTGAGTCCAGGGAAGTAAGTCGGACTTTTGTTCATCAAAAGGTCCTTTTTCACTCCATGTGGCAACTGCAGCTTAGTTGGAGAGTAAATGGTGTAACTTTGAAAATCGGGGGGAGAGAAGGTAAAGAAAGTCAGATGTAATAGGTTTAATTTTCAGTGAAGGTTTCAAGGTTGGAGTAACAGACACCAGTCTGTCCAATCTCCACGCCAGTGCTAGCATCCTGTACCGTGTTCCTGGCAAGCAATTTTTCCACCACGACTGAATTACTCCTGGAAACAGAGAGCTCATTATTACCAAAATCAGCTAATTTCATGTTGGATGGTCCAAATAGAAGGACACTCTTCTTTATCCGGAGCTGACACCTGAACTTTACACTTCAGTCCTGTATTAGTCTTCTGGATCCACAGGATATAGGTGAATTCCTCTGAGACTTGACTCCCTAACAGTTTCTGAACAACCAAGTTGTTCATTCCTAGATAAAATATCCCCTGGTCTATTGCATGAGTCCTCTCACCCATGGATAGGCTCTATACAGAAAGTCTCAATACTGGTTCACAGAAAACGTAACACAAGTTACTCCCAGGGAATATAACAGAACTCGAGACAAAAGAAGACAAAATGGATGTGTTGGTGTGCATTGGAGAGTCGCAGCACCCATCTGTGACACAACTGCCTCAAATGCAAAGGTGGGGGGGGCTCTCTGTCACCTTATTTCTCTACCATGTTCCATGGAAGAGGCTGCAGAACAAAATGTCCACGACGTCATCCAAAGGACACTTCCTCATTTGCCCTTGGGCCAGATCAGCCCTTACCTCTTGTTCCAACTAAAGACTTTGGTCAAGGAAACTCTAGTCTTCTTGTTTCCAGAGCACCTTTCTGGTAAAAGGCCACAGCAGGTCATCAGCATTATGCGGCATTGTGTACGGCCTGGGCTGAGCTCTTGCGGGTCACCAGAGAGACGACTCGGGCTCAGATTCTACATTTCAGCTGAATTTCTGGCTCGAGCCAGTCATCCGGCTTCGTATTGCTTCCTATCAGGAAAAACAAGACCTGCCCTTACTGCTTCCAAAGACATAAACCACAAGCATGGGCATTAACTGGCCCTTTGGGAAGGTATCTGACTCCCTGAACTATTTTTTCCTTTTCCCCTCTAGCCTAAGTAAAATATGCTTGGTCCATCATCCCAGATATAAATCTACATAACTTCTTCTAAGTTCTCCCAGCCAAATCCCCCTCTGGGTTAACTCCAAAAAAAATTCTATTTTAACCTCTTTGGTTTTATTCCCACCCTGTCTCCGCATTTCTCTGTATTTCTCACTTGCCTTCCCTTTCTCTCTTCCTAGCTCCACCAAACGGTCTCTCCCTCCGTTGCTGAGCTTTCTGTCACTCCAAGCCTTGCTTACCATAAATTAGCATGCTTCGGTGTGCACACCTAGATTCAAAACACAGGAGGCAGCGCTCTGCCCGGCCGCCAGGAGAGCTGTCCAGCCCCGGCTGGTGCTGAAGTGGAGCGGGCACGAGGAGAGGCGCTGCTGCTAGCTTTTCATGAAATTCTTATGAGCAGAGTGTTTGGGAAGAAAGAGGCAGGAGCTGTTTTGTCTGCATGAGCTTTTGGGTGAGCTTTCAAAACACAAGGACTCGAGAGCTAGAGAACCCTGCAAGAGATGTCACTGTGCAAATCAGGACAGGCTGGTGTTGATGGAACAAATCCTCACAGCCACCTTCTCCTGCCATGAACCTCATCAGTTCACAGGATGTGAAGACCTAATTTTAGCATGTTAGAAAACTGACTTGGAAACTGAACTTATATCTCTGTGTGTGCATATGTATATGCATGCATACACACATGTAATTGTGTGTGCTTCATATGCTGTGTGCATATGTAAATGCATGCAGATGCATGAGTGGACATGCATATGTGCCCTACACTGGATGCATATGCACATACATGTATAAATGCATGCATACATGTCTGTATCCCACACACTGTATTGTGCACTTTGTAAGCATGCATGATTCCGTGTGTTGCATGTATGCACAGGTGTAGGCATGCTTTGTCTCATGCAATGTGCACACATACAGTATCTCATGTAATGTGTATGAACATGTGCATGCACTCATGTGCAAACATGGGTACCTCATGTGATTGTGCATGTGTGCAAACACACGTGCCACATGCACTGTGTGTGTGCATATGTTTAGATACTATATATATAAGCACACAATGTATGTCTATTGGCTGGAAATTTTGTCAAATTTCCCAAAGGTGTGGGTGAAGCTTGAAGCTGAGCTTGAATCTCTGGCAATTTCTGTGAGTCAGCCACGCTTTCAAGCAGATAAGATGATGTCATGCAGAGACTCTCTCTCTTTAATTAATCATTGAAGAAATTGCCAGTGTCAAGGGGTGCTGTGTTCCCAGATCAGCCCTCAGTGATGAACTCCAGCGACTCTCAGTCCATCCACTGCACAGTGCGTGACGCTCTTCCGGGGATAGGTATGTGTGTACACACAGCTTTAAACTGATACATATCTATGTAAACACAGATAGGATGATGAATTCGTTTTCTGTGACTATCATAACAAATTGCCACACATTTAGAGGCCAAAAGCAAAACAAAATGTCTTTCACAGTTCATAGTTAGAAACTCAACACAAGCCTCACCAGGAGAAAACACCAGCATGCCACATCTGTCCAGGACTCTCCCTGGGAGGCTCATGGAAGAACCACTCACAGATCATGCAGGCTGCTGACAGAATTCACTCCTGTGCTGTGTTAGTCCCCTGATCCTGCCTGGCTGTCAGCTTTCTCTGTCTTCAGAGTCACACCGTGAAATGAAGCTCTCTCCTTGGTTCCATTCTTCCTGGCTTCCCCTTAGATGACATCACTCCCGCTTCTCTTTCCACTACACCTGACTGCAGCCACAGAAAGATCTCGAATTTTAAGAGTTCACCTGAATGGACTGGACCCCTTTAATAATCCAGAATAGTTTCCCCACCAAACAGCTGCAATCTGAATTACATCTGCAGATCGCTTTGCTGTGTGATGTCACACAAATTCACTCGAGCAAGAGATTCAGGCCGGGATATCTTGGAAGGGCCATTGCCAGGTCAACAGCTGAATCTATCATCTGATAAAACTTCAACTGACATCCCAGGACCACTTGCTTATTATCTGGAACTGTGCAAGTCACTCTCAGATGTCTCTTCCCTTCATGACCATCCTTCATGTCTCTAAGTCCATCAGTTCACTGACAGATGGCTTCCCCTCAGCCCCCTTCGATCTCCAAACCATTTCTGACACGAACAAGGGCCACAGACCAGCCCTACAGTATGAGCAATGTGAGCATGCCGTGGTCTGGGTCTGTCTTGCCCAGGAGACCATGACTCCTCCTCACGCCTCATGCCCTGCCCAGCTCCAGCCATGAACTGTCTAATATCCAAGAATCCTCCTACCACGCAGATGGTCCCCTGGGCCCTCCTCACAGCTTTCCAAACTACCAGATGAAGCTCCTTCTTCGCTCCGCAATGTTTACTGCAGCAGTCTCTATGGTAGCTAAGACAATAAACAACCCAGGTCTTCGCTGGTGGATGAATGGGGAAGATGAGGTCTGTGTGTACCCCGGGGTGCATGGCTCAGCTCTCAGGAAAGATGAAATGTTGCCATTTGCCACAAAATGGAAGGAACCTGAGGAGAGCTTGGAAAGTAAGGGGAGCAAGAACAACAAAGACAGATGCTAGATGATTTCACATAGATGGGGTGCACGACGGGACACAGCAGGTGACTGGACAAAGTGAAATAAAAACAAGCAGCTGGACATTGATAACCAAGCCAAGGTCACAGAGGTGAAGAAGGCAGGGCTTGGAGGAAGGGTGACAGAGATAAAGGGTGGTAGTGAGTGTTTCACTGCTTGGGTTTTGGTTTTGTTGGGGGGGGGGTTCCTCAAAAATAAAATCAAAAGTGCTTCCTTATGCCTACCTGAACCCCACCCAGAGGAAGTTCACCTGCACTCCCAGTCTACTTGGGTGTTCCCCAGGGACCAGCTACAGGGACCCAGCAGAGAATCTGCTGGTCATGTGCCAAGTGGAGGAACACCCGCCACTGAAGCATCTGGAAGTCCTGATAACCATGCAGGTCAGTTTCCACCTCTACGGGGAAAGTTACATGCCTGTCAAGAGCCTCATTAATGCCCGCCACGCTCTGGACTCCAGAGTTGAAGCATCATCTGCGACATCGTCAGTGTCTGTCCTGAGCCACGCAGGGAAGAACAGCAGCAACTCTGCAAGAGCATCGTGAGCTGATTATACCCACATTCAGCCCTCCATCACCGATAGATCCCAGGAATCTGTAGCTTTAAGGGGGCAGCACAGATGGAAGCCCAGATGGGCCCAACTCATTGATCTCAACTAACTGATCGCAACAAGAGTCGGGTTGCTGGAGCACACATTTCTTCACAAAAACGTCACTGACTTCTACACACAAACTCCGACACGCCCAAGATGAAGCCTTCCTTGGAGCCGCACATTCCTCCACCTCTTTCCCAAGCAGCGTATTGCCCATCAGGGTGTGGAGTGGCCGTCAGCCTATCCCAGCAGGCAGTTCACAGTGCAAGAAAAGAGCCAATCTTGACCAGGATGTCCTTCCCTCTCAGGGTGCACTCACATGGAGCCCCACTCACGGGAACCCCAAGACACCCAACGGACCTCTCCTGCACATGTCTGGGGAATGGGAGGAAACCAGGATCCCTGGAGAAAACCCACACAGAACATGCACATTCCACAGCATCCCTGGCTGGGGATCAGTTGGGTTTTTTTTTCTTCTCATCAATATGATCGTATTAAAACAAGATCAATATTCTGAGTACAGTGCATGAAGTGACCTGGCTCAAGGATGGGCGGTGACATCCTTTCCACTGTCCCACATAGTTGCACTGTTAGGAGTCTTGTGTGGGAAAGAAAAAGAATGCGATGGATTGATAACCATCTGTGAGGTCTTGGCTCACAGATCGGGGTTCTGGGAACATGTCTAGGTTTGACTTGATTAACCATTGAGTTCTTTTTATACTTTAGTGAAGAATGATCACAATGAAGAAGAAACTCTGTATTTTAAGTGTATGTGATACACAGTAGGAAGATGGGTGATAATAGCAAGAGTCATACATCTCTTGGGTGGGATATTCCTAAGAGGTTAGGGAGCTATGTCACAGATAAGGGACTTGCCTGTAACTATCTCTAGTGTACTGGAGAGGACGAGAAAGCTAAAGGCGTTTCTTTATCTAAGGCATAGCTCTTAACCTACATCCACACGCCACATCACAGACACCATCTCCCATCTTTATTATGGCCCCTCCTCCCTCCTCCCTGATGTTACTTTCATTCTGTTCTGAGAAGCCTACACTCGCTAGCTGGCCAGTCTCTCTGTCAAATCTCCCCTCTGCAGTTGGTTATCTTTTCTCCCTCCCACTCAAATCGAATCCAGTGGTTTTGCCCAGGTGATACATCTTGTCATGGCTGAGAGATGCCTTCCTGCCACCTGCATTTCTCTGCTCCTCTCATGATGTCACTCACCCTTCAAATCATCTTATCACAAAATCACACACACTGCAAAGTAACTGGCAACCTCTCCAATTGGGGAGGAGTCAGGATGCTTTTCTTTCTCTCTCCTGGCAAGGGAGGGAATCCACCTTGGACTTGTGAGGCCTGTGTTTCCTTTCATTAATAAATGAAGCCTGACCTATGGCTGACCGCAGCGGCAGCCCATGGTGCTGTCTTCACAGTCAAGAACACGCTTCCTACCAATGGTCTTTATTTATGGGCAGGTGACCAGATTGAGGCCGCACGCCTGTCCTACTCCCGGCCAATTTAATTTCACAAATAGTTTTGTAAAAGTTTCTCTTACTCTTTTCCTGGCAAGAGCCTGAGCATTTTCAAACAGCCCACTGCCAAGAGAACTGATTTCCCTGCTCAGCTCCATGCAGCATGGAGTGGAAAAGCATCTCAGGATAGCATATTGTTGGACCGAAGGGGCAATAATTGAAAATGACATCTGAACCTGTTCGGTCAACCATTCATCCCTCTCCTTGAGTTTCCTTCAGCCCACAGACACTGCGGCAGATGCTTCAGAGAAGAAATGACATACGCCCCAAGATTTTTTATCATCTCCCTTTTTATAATTGAAACCAAAAATCTTCGCATGCTTCACACATATTTATAGAAGAGAACCCAACGCCCGATCTTCTTATGGCTGTGAAGCTATTTCTTCCCAGCAGAAGAAGCTGGCTGGAGTCTGAGGTCTAGGAATGAGAGCCACAAGTAAGAACGAGAGTTCTTCTCCTAAAGAAAGTTGTCCATAGAGCACTGACACCAATGAGCGGGGCTAATTCTCAAGGCACTCAACGCTAAGCATCCCACCCGCTCCCCAGGCCAAACTCACAGCCCCGCCATGCACACATGGACACCTCCTCTAAGGAGCCGTGTGCAGGGAAAGAAGAATGAGACGAAAGAGATTGACAACGATCAGAGAGAATCCAGTTCTCAGATCAGGGCCTGGGAGTATATCCAAATCCGCCTTTATTATGAGCTTGGGGTCTTTCTATAGCTTGACAGTGAATGGTCACAATAAGGTAATGAGGAAAGAAAATACCCAGGATCCCATGACATGTGACATGTAGGATGGGAGACATGGGAAAAATGCCTGCAGGGTAACAGTTTTATCATTCCAGGAAGTGGACATTCCAGTGGGACATTCCTGGGAGGTTGGGGGGCAGTTGTCACAGATAAGAGACTTGCCGGGAACCATCTCTGGCTTGCCTGAGAGGACAAGAAAGGTAGAGATGTTCCTGTCCCTAAGACAGAGCCCCTGATCTATGTCCACACCCCCCAGCTGCCCCACTTCGGTGGCACATCATGCCCATTGTGCTAAACAGGCAACAGCATGTGTCCACTGCCCCCAGGGACAGGATCAGGAGCACAGATACCTACAGCAAGTTCTTCCTGCGGCCACCTGGCCCTCGCATCACTGTGCACATGTCAGAGATGGGACACCTCAGTGCAGAAGGAACCCGGGAGCCCAAAGAGTGGGACCATGCCCCACCTTCCCACCCAAAGTTCTATTTAGTCGGGCTTTCTCTACCTCTCACCCATGTCAGGGATGAGGTGACAGGGTGGACAGACTCCTTTGGGCCTTCTCAGATAGGCAGTGCATCAATGACATCATGGGGAAAACACCAGCTCAGGAGCTGAGGGAATGCCCCTTTGACACGAGGCAGAGATGTACCTGGGCACTGGATCACGTGCTAAGAGTCGCTGTTGGCATCCTGGTTCCTGCCAGAAGCATTTATTGGTGCCTACTAGGTACACATGGAGTCCCTGGAAGTCAGAGCCAGGCAAGCACACACCCCACCATCTAAGGATGAGCAGATGTGCTCACACGCAAGGGCACAGAGAGCTACATAGAGCAACCAGGTAGCAAATCGTGTGGGCACGGATCAGGAGCTCTGCCTTAGATAAAGGAACACCTTTATCTTTCTCGTCCTCTCTGGCACACCAGACATGGTTCCCGGCCGGTCCCTTATCTGTGACCACAGCCCCCCGACCTCCTAGGTATGTCCCACTGGAGAGACATGTTCCTGAATGATATGGATGCTTCAACGCACCCGTGACAGCTAAGGGAGACCCACAGAGCCCCTCAAAGGCTCTCAGGCTTGACACACTCATTCGCCCAGGTCACAGAACTCGCCGCTGTGTCAGGCTGTTCCGGACGCAGCAGGACACGCAGCAGGATGCCTGGCGTGGCTCATCACAAAGTGCCACCGACTGGCTGGCTCAAGACACCAAAGACTCTCATACACAGTTCCAGAGGCTAAAGCCTGAGGCCAAGCTGCAGACGGGTCACACGGCCTCCAAAGTCCTAATGAAGAAGCTCCGGCTGGTCCAGCGTCCTGTAGCCTCAGCCTCTCAGGCAGCCCCACCCCGGGCCGCCTCACTCCACACTCAGCTCCCTCTCCACGTGGCAGTCCCCCATCTCTGTCCCTGCCTGTCCCAACATCCCACTTCTAAGGACACTAGATGAGGACCCAGCCTGATCCACGATGACCTCACTCAGCTGTCTACCAAGAGGTCACGTTCACCAATCGTAGGTAGGCGGGAAGTTGGGGGAGGACGCTTCATCCCAACACCCAATATTTTGTCCCCCTCCACACGTGCATGCACATACATGTACATACATGTTATGCTGATAGAAATTATCTCCAGACACTGCAAAATTGGGGAGACCCAGACCTCGTGACTGAAAAACACATTTCTAGAGAGATCAGAAAGGGGGGCGTTAGCACCAGCCAAAGTCTACATGGAAGATGTCCACACTGCAGGTCAAGGCAGCTGGTTTCTCTCTTTTCAGACCTGCTCCTTCCTCTTCATGTTCCTTCCTTTCATGACTAGTTAGTTCCTCTTCTCTCTTTTCCTCCCTTTATTTCTTATCTTCCCTGTCGCTCTTTTTCTCTACCTCCCTCCTTCCCCTCAGCCACTACCAACACCTCCTTCCTCCTGCCTCCTGGCAATGCTGCAGGCCCAGACTCAAAACACCCACAAGGCCACCCCAGGGGGGCATGGAGGGAGCTCTGGGGAAGGTGATCCCTTCACTTTGCACAGAACAGCCCTCACCCAGCTTTTCTCTTTCAAGAGTTTTTGAAATCCACTGGGTGAGGAAAAGAAAGAGAGCAAAAGCAATGATGAAGTCTTGAGGAAAATTACTTCCCTAAGGTTAAGGAGCATGACAATGGCAGCCAACGGATCAAATTCAATCCTAACTGTGCTGTGATTGGATCGAGATCATCATGCCGAGGGTTGCTGAGAAATGCGCCTTCTCTGGGAGACAGCGCTCGCATTGCCAAGGTGCATGTGTCAGCTGCGGCGTCTGGTTCAAAGAGGTGAAGTTCATTAATATAAAGCGGGAGAGCGTCCGAGGGGAAATTGAAATGTGTAAACCAGAGCCCGTGTGTTTGGATGGAAAACGCCCAGGAAACATCATTAGGAAAGCACAGGTTTATGTAACTCGGATAAAAGGGAGGGGGCGTCTATCTTGAGATGATTCATGGGTGATAAGGTGATGGGTGAACCTCATCACCTTATCACAGGGTAGATAATGGTGTGATTGATATATATATAATATATATAATATTATATGTATATATGTGTACACAACTATATGTGCGCAATCAATAAAAATCAACCAATAAATAAATATATACAACAAAGGGGGATCTCTCACCCTCACATCAGTGGGCATTCACAATCGTAACTTGGAAGAATTTTCCTCAAGACTTCATCATTTCTTTTACTCTCCTTCTTTTCCTCACCCCGTGGATTTCGTAAACTCTTGAAAGAGAAAAGCCATGGCCACCCATCAACAACTCTGACCGCCAAGGCCACCCTCAACCAGGATTACCCAGTTACCGTCTAGTTATCCTTTAAAACATTAGTGATCTGGATGCTGTAAACGTCCTCCACGAAATATTTATCACCCGTTTAGTAGATGGCTTCTCTGAAGGGCTCGTGCAAGGCGGGCTGAAAGAGCCTCAAAATCTTATTTTGCCTCGATGCAAGCTAGTCGGCCTCGTTAGTGATCTATGACCAGCCAGGTCTGCCCTAATAAGTCATTAATATATACCTCGTCCCGTCAAAGCCCGTAATTGGGTGCCACATGGTCAATAAAGCATCAGGTGCTGTTATTAATAAAGCCCTCACAGCCCCACACGGATCCATAGAGCTTAAACGCAGGACCAAATGGGGCGATTTGTCACCCCTGCCCAGCTGGGCCCACGATAGATCAATGCAAACCAGCCAGGCCGGGCCGAGCCACAGACTCACTCACGGCCATGGTCAGCATCAATTCTCAGCACCCCCGGTAGTGGTCATTTGCACCAGGTCCTTCCTGTGGGCTGGAGAGCGCAACGCACCACACGAAAAGCAATTTTCAGAACATCCCCCTTCCTTCTCTTCATTATGCAAGACGGGTCAAGCCGAGATGGGCTGTCCACCACCTGGGAGATGGCACTCGGGGCCTCCCAGTGCTCCTGGAGGGGGTCACTCTCTGGATTCCATGGCAATGGAAGGAAGATGGAGACCAGTCAAGAAGGAGCAAGGAACGCTGACAGGATCCCTTCCCTTTGAACCGTTGAGACCCCAGTGATCTCATCCAGAGACCCCTTGGGTTTTCCTACCAGGGATTCTATCCATCTCTGCCCTGGCTTGTTCAGTGATAGACCCGCTCGCCCATCCATCTCCCACTGGACAAACACTGACTCAGTCCAGCAGCAGACACAACCTGCTCGCGGATGCAGAGAGACAGCTTTGCAAAAAAGATGACAGGCTTGTCTGTGGATGGCCACACTCCAGAAGCTTCTCTCCTCCTACCTGCCCTTTGCTCCCAGTCATCCTCAAGCCTCAGCTTACAGACCACTTCCCTCTCCCGGCCCCTCCCAGGAGTCAGACCACAGTACCCTGCGCTTCTCTGCACGTCACGCTGAAGGCTTCGCTTTCCAACTTCCTTCACGCCATGGTCCTTTCCAAAAGGGGCAGTTCTGAAGTGTTCAGCACAAGTGTCCTGAGCCTAGCACAGTGCCTGGCACACAGTGGGTATGCCATTGTTGCTGATGGCTTGATCGGGGGTGCCACGACCGCAGGAGACCACCACGGAGCAGCGGCCACCATGTGACAGGGCGGGAAGAGACCAGGGACTGACACTCTAGCTTTTCCGTCCATAGTCCTTAAAAGTCTTAGGACAGTTTTTCCTCCTCCAGTGTTCTCTCTCTCCCTCCCTCCCTCTCTCCCTCCCTCTCTCTCTCTCTCCCTTCCTCTCTCTCTCTCTCCCTTCCTCTCTCTTCCTCTCTCTCCCTCCCTCTCTCTTTCTCTCTCTCCCTTCCTCTCTCTCCCTCTCTCTC